>OVAX01000971.1:24727-58319 GCA_900406405.1 Lepidium africanum | reverse complement strand
TGTGTCTTTACATTTATGTTCTTTAAGTTTTCTTGCTACACACAAGTGACGATCTCAACATAAAGTCGTGGCTATCTGTTAATTTAATTCTAACATGTACTTGCCAAACTCTTTTCAGTCTGGTGTTAATGACACAATTAATGATTGGACATTTTAACTCGACCCTATTTTATGTGGTAGTAAATAGGGGTTTTAAAGATGAATATGAGCCATAAATGGAATCTTGTGGATCCAATTAATGATAAAAGAATAAAATAAAAAATAAAAAATATAGTTATAATAATTTTTGTTTACTATTTGAAAATTACAATAAAAGAAAACAAGAACATAATTCATTTTATTCATATAAGAAGAACCCAAAAAAAAAAAAACAAACAGACAACACCATATAAGAACACACCATTGAAGGAAACACATATAATTGAAGAACACAAAGAAATGTATACAAACAATTTCAAAGATTAATTTAAGAAGAAAATTTCAGACCAGAACCTTGAAACTTTTCTTCAATAGTTCTATCGATTTCCCTTGCCAAGGACTCACTCAATGTATCTCTCCATCCTCCAATCTCTCCTTTCCTAAAGAAAGCTTTAGTCTCAATTCCATTTGATACTTTCCCTTCTCTATTAACTTTCATATTACTTAAGCTCTCAAAACTACACAACCTCACAATCTCCCTCATTTTTTCTTCTTTGACTAAACCACATCCCATGAACTCAGTGATTCGCTTCATCTCAACTTCGGTCTGCTTCTTGAGCTCCTCATACGTAACAAATAAGACTTTGTTTGGATTCTCGCGGCTTGCGTACCAATACTCTAATATATGATCCCAAAATGGTCCAGCTACAAACTTCCCGTTACAAAACGCTTCAACTGCTTTTTCGATCGGAAAATCCGCTGTTTTTTTCAGGAGCTAGTTTCCTCCCAAAATGCCATAAGGAGACAAACATGTCCTTAGGGTTCCTACAACAATACAAAATCTTACAAGACGAGCTCTTAACAGACTCGGGCATCGAATGATATGGTATGTGTGTGTTCATCAGTCTTGGAGAAGACAAACCAGAGAAATCGACATCTGGAGAATCGTAGTAAACTCCTTCCAAGAAGGGGACAAGGTCGTGTGGATTTGTAACCAAAAGAGGATGTTCCCAGAAGAAACTGGAAACTTGTGTCGGTAAATGAGAGCAAAGACAAGAGCTTTTAACCAAGTGGTACCTGATTTAGGATTAGTGACAAGGATAATGTTACAATCTTTGGCTTCAAAGAGTTTTTGGCAGTGCAATACTCCTTGCAGGATAGCTGGTGTATGCCACATTCCTTGGAATTCATACATTTCACATACTAACCAACCTTTCTCTTTTGGAAGAGAAGACATTAGATCTCTTGTTTCTTGTGTCAGATATTCATCTTTTAAGTAATCAGGAACTGATGATGATGATGACATTGTTGAAGTCTTACAAAAATCTTGAAAAGTGTCGAAAGTATGAAAATGTTTTTTTTGAGCTCTATTTCACTTATGACGAGTATTGTACCTCTCTAACCCAATTCTATAGTCTCTATGAGCCCCTCTTTTCCTATCTATCTATTTTAAAAATTAAATTGATTTTTTTCTTTTTAACATTTGAGATTAGCCAGGATTGGTGCGTGATGAGAACCTATCATTTCAAAACAAGTTACTACCGAGTGAGATAAAAGAGAGTCTCATTCACTGTTTCTGAAAGTTTTATCCAATCTCCAGCTTATAACTAAATTCTGATTTACTCCTCTCTTATAGAAAGAGTTTTGTGGTTGTCAATATTTGGATTGATAAAATACATTCCATATCTAATTTTTCAAACACCAATCAATATTAGGTGAGGCAAAAACAATTACTTAAAATCAAATTCAAAAAAGCAGCAAATGTGACAATCAATCACTTACTCAGAAAACTTCTGTAAATAAGAGTTTTCTAAATAACAAAATTCTAACATTCCACAAATTTAGAATCTCCTTCAAACAAAATCATATTTGTTTTTTTATCTTACTTTTAGATTAATAAAGTTGGATGCATAACATTTGACTAAAGACATTAATTCCTTATATATATATATATATAATATAATATTTAACTGTTTTTCTTCTTTCATTTTTATTGCCATGGTAGGTCCGAGTAATCAAACATTTTGGTTAATTTTTTTTTTTTAATCCTGTATAATGGTTTTAATTAATTTATTAAATTGGTAAATGAAGTTGATTCAATTATGTTAGTATGTGATAGAAAAAAATAAAATAAAGAATTAATCTATTGAACTCCGTCGACGCTCCGGCAACTGTCACTCTTCTTCTTGGGACCAGCATTATCTCCTCTCAGTCGATGACAAATATGTGGTTATGTATTCATTGTTTCTAACGTTTCAGTTTGTCGTTTTCATTACATAGTAGGATTACATCTATACTATAACTAGAGATTTGTTTTTTTCTTTTTTCAACCCGTGTTAATTTTATTTAGACCCATAATGATATTTTTTATATTATTTTAAAGGACAAAAATCAAATCGAAATCAACTTGAATTAGAGGAATCACATCCAAAGTGAACCAGAAAAAATACCCCAATAAGTCTTAAAACTATGTATTTGAAAAACTGAACTTAAACCGGAACCAAATTTTAGTTTTTCAATCAATTTCTTTTAAAAATTTTGATTTTTTATATAAAAATATCTGAATCCAAACTCGATTTATACCGTACCTAACTCTATAAAAAAAATAAAAATATCAAAATATGTCTTAAACCAAACTAGCAAATCAGATAAACTGAACCCAACAAAATATCAGAATATGTCATAAATCTATGTATTGAAAAAATCGAATTCAAACCTGAACCGGAACCGAATCAATAGCCGAATTTGTAACCAATATGTTTTTATTAAATTTTAATTTTCCAAGAAATTTTTATTAAATTTTTATGAAATTTTAATGTTTATATAAAAATCTGTAACAAAACCATTTTAAGCCTATTTTTAAGGGTAATTATCAATCATAGGTTAATTTTATTCAATAGTTTATGATACGTCCCAAAATTAAATTGTACTTCTACTTTAAGGTGTTTGACCTATTATGACAGGGGCATACAAAGCGTCTAAAAAAACACTATGATATTCTGTGATAGCGTTTTTTGGACGCTAAGAAAACCATTATTTCTTTGTAGTGCTATAGTCTGCATGTTCAGAACATAATTCTATTTTTTTTTTGTTAATACATATTATAGACTTATTAGCTTATAAGAATATGATAGCTACAAAATGAAAAGAAAGTGATAACTAGAGATGTGTCGAAGAAAAAGTGAAGAGCTGTCTTGAGCGATTCGACGTGTGGATATATATTTTCTTTTGTCAACAATTAAATTTAAAAAATCTAATATATAATCTAAACTCTTAAATTTTTTTTTAAACAATATCACATGAAAATTACACGATTTTAGGGTTGAACTCTAAAAAAAAATCAGTATAAATGATTTTAATCACTTAATAAAAACATTCATGTCTCAAAATGCGAAGCAATTTTTTTTGGACTTGACTTATATACATGTTAGACTTAACTTATATACATGTTAGACTTAAAAGGAGTATCATGTAAAATATTCTCTCTATAAAAGAAATGGTGCAAAATGCCCTGTTTCGAAGAGCTTGTCCCGCGTGCTCCCTTTTCATGATGAAAAGACAAATGTAGCCTTGAGAACAGGTGGTCATGAGGCTGACCCTTATTAACGAGTAGAAGAAATTGGCATGTGTTTCTGTAAAGTAAACGTCTTCATGAACGAGAAGACAAACCATTTTTTGTAATTTCTGTAAAACTCAAACTCCCACTCTAGTAAAATCTCAAAACGATGAAGAACACAATTCAAGCAAACAGAGAAAAAAGTAGCTGTGAAGAGGAAAAATAAGGTTGAAGAAGTTAGGAGGTTGAAGAAAGGTAATTGTTAACGGGAAGTATTTCGTAAAATCTGAAATTGGGATTTGATTTCTCGATAGGGATTCCTCAATTTGGGTAAAATCTGAGATTGGGTTTTTGATATCTCAAGAGGGATACTTTGATTTGGGTTTTCGATCTATTTAATTTGGGTTTCTTAACCACGAGGGTAATTGTTAAAGGGAAGCAAATCTGAGATTGGGAACAATATCAAAATAGATTTCGATGTGTTGAATGAAGGTTATATTCTTTGAATGACTAGAAGTGGTTATATCCATTTGCTATGGTTTGTTTTTAAAGACAAGAAGAACTGATGATGATAAATTTTGGGGTTGTCTTTGTGTTACAATTGCAAATTCGAACAGTAATAGTTAAGTCATTGACTATATTCACAAATTTGTCAGTAGATATGTCCATGTATACAATTTATAATTTGTTACGGCTACATGTCCCTAAGCTTAGAATTTCATATAATGTCCATGTCTTTTTTTGTAGATGTGTATTGTCCATGTCTAGTTGCATTATAACTAAACACAATGTTCATGTCTAGATGAAGTAAATACTGTCAGATAAACTTATGTTCATGTCTAATCACAGGAGTATATCCTATAAACCTAACACAATGTTCATGTCTAGATGAAGTAAATACTGTCAGATAAAATTATGTCCATGTCTAATCACATGAGTATATCCTATAAGCCTGTCTATTTGATTAACAAGGAATGCGATATAGTAAAGTTAGTAGCGTTTAAGCACTTGTCCATCTCATGTTGAATAAAATAAAATATAATGTCCTTGTCTCTTTTTCGAGGATTATTTGTCCGTGTCGAGTTGTATAATAGTTGACCCATTGACTATATTCACAAATTTGTCATCAGATAGTCCATGTCTTTATACTCACATTCAGCTATGTCCATGTCTTTATACTTGCATTCAGCTATGTCCATGTATACATTTTCTAATTTGTTACAGCTACATGTCCCTAAGCTTAGAATTTGACCATTTTGCCACTTAAAATATTTCATATAATGTTCATGCTTTTTTTGTGGATGTGTTTTGTCCATGTCTAGTTGCATTATAATTAACACAATGTTCAGGTCTATATGAAGTAGATACTCTCAGATAACTTATGTCCATGTCTAATCACATGAGTATATCCTATGTCCCTGTCTATTTGATTAACAGTAAATGTGATATAGTAACGTCAGTAGCGCTTAAGCACTTGTCCATGTCAGGTTAAATAAAGTAGAGATAATATCCTTGTCTGTTTTTCTATGATTATTTGTCCATGTCCATTGTTGTTTATGTGTTTTATCCATGTCTAGTTGAATTATAATTAACAAATTGTTTATGTCTACATGAAGTAGATAATGTGAGATAAAAATTATGTCCACGTCATATAATTGTATGTCCACATCCATGAATAGATTATATAATTCGTTACGGCTACATGGGATTAGAGTTTGGCCATATATTGTCTATCTTTTATTTTTGGGATGTGTTTTGTCCATGTTTCTAGTTGAATTATAATTAACACAATGTTCATATATAGATGGAGTAGATAATGTGAGAAGAACTCATATGTAATTTATTTATTGTTAACC
Source organism: Lepidium africanum (assembly GCA_900406405.1). NCBI lineage: Eukaryota > Viridiplantae > Streptophyta > Magnoliopsida > Brassicales > Brassicaceae > Lepidium > Lepidium africanum. Next base: position 52,769 of record OVAX01000971.1, on the reverse strand, counting down.
CAATGACGAAATTAACTGTCCATGTCTAATTACAGGAGTATTTGTCCATATGTACATTCTTTATTGTGTAAATGTATGAAAATATGTGTCATGAATCATGAAACTCCACTAATAAACGGCGATGACAGCGAGATCCAATATAAAACGCACAGGTATATATTTATCTACGAAGGAGAAAAGAGAGAAGGTTTCGGTCAGGGACCATTCCATCTTTTTGTATGGATAAGAGGGCACACTGTATAATTTACAAAAGATGGGAATATTTTATACATTTTTCTCTTAAAAGATAACGTATGTAAACATTTTTGATCTTATCTAGAAACGAAAGCAAGTTTCTGAAGTTCTCTTTCTCTCTTATTACTCTGTTCTTAAAACTTTCACATGGTATCAGAGCCATGTATGGAAGCTCAGATCTTTCACCTAATGTTACTATCTCTTAGAGTGTTACTCTCAAGCTTGATGACAACAACTACCTTCTCTGGAAACTGCAGTTTGAACAGTTCTTGGCAAGTCAAATGCTGCTTGGTTTTGTGACCAGAGAAACTCTAAGACCTCTACCTACTCTTGCCGTTCAAAGTGCATAAGGAGTCACAAAAACAAGCAATCCTGCTTACACAAGATGGATTCGTCTGGATCAACTTGTTATGGCTTGGCTTTTTGGTTTTCTCTCAAAAAGTTCTCTCAAAGTTGTATATGGTCTTCGGTCCTCTCATGAGGTATGATTTGCTCTCTCTAAGAAGTATAACAGAGTCTCTGCAATAAGAAAACTAGATCTGCAGAGAAAAATTCAAACTATTGAAAAAGGAAACAGAAGTATAACTGAATATTTGGCTTAAATAAAGACTCTATGTGACCAACTTGATTCGATTGGTTGCTCAATACCTGAACAAGAAAAGATCTATGGGGTTTTAAAAGGTTTAGGGAAGGAGTATGAATCAATATGTACTATGATTGAGTACTCTATGGACTCATTTCCTAGGCCAAGCTTAGAAGATGCTTTGTTTAAGCTCACTAGCTTCGAAGATAAGTTGTAGTCCTATGAGCAACATGTTCAACAAGTAAATCCTCATCAAGTGTTTTATGCTGATAGAGGAGGCTACTCAAATCGTGGGTATTCTAAAGGAAGAAGTAGTTCTAGAAGTTCTTCACGGGGATATGGTTTCTCCAAAGGAGAATTCACTACTTAAGGCAGAGGTTTTCAACAATCTGTGAGACCATAAACAGAACAAAATAACTACGGTGACTCAAATTCTAGGCTAACTTGTCAGATCTGCAACAAGTATGGTCATTCTGCTCACAAATGTTTCAAACGTTTCAACCAAAATTTCAACGTTGAGAACAAAGCTGAAGCACTAGCTGCTATGAAAATCAATGATAATCCGCAGCAGAGTGGGAACTAGTGGTATCCTGATACAGGAGCTACTCATCACATTACAGGATCATCTCATAATCTCAAATCTGTTCAGCTTTATGAGGGTTCAGATTCAGTAATGGTGGACAATGGAGACTTTCTTCCAATTACACACGTAGGTTCCATTGCTCTTCCAACTCTCACATGTACATTACCTCTCAATGATGTGTTAGTTTGCTCACATATTGCTAAATCACTATTGTCTGTGTCAAAGCTAACAGATGATTTCCCTTGCAAGTTCATATTTGACTTTGAATCTGTGTGTGTTAAGGACAAAAAGACAAAACAGCTTCTCACTAAGGGAAGCAAAACTGAGGGACTCTACATATTGGATAACCCTCACTTTCTGGCTTTCTATTCCATTAGACAATAGTCAGCTAGTGATACAATATGGCACAGAAGGTTGGGTCATCCACATCATAGAGTTCTTCAACATCTATCCGCTGTCAATGTTATCTCATTCAATAAGACTACTATGTCAATGTGTGAGTCATATCAGATGGGAAATTCATGCATGCTCCCTTTCTCTCAGTCCGAGTATCGAGCTTCTAGAGTGTTGGAAAGAATACACAGTGATATTTGGGTCCTGCTCCTGTCATATCAGCTCAGGTTTTCAGATTTTATGTTGTATTTCTTGACAATTACTCCAGATACTCTTGGTTTTATCCTATTAAATGCAAGTCTGATGTTTACTTTGTCTTTAAAGTTTTTCAACAAATGGTAGAGATTCAATACAATTAGAAATTAGCATATTCCAGAGTGATGGTGGTGGTGAGTTTGTAAACAAACAACTTGCCAATCATTTTGATCAATATGGGATAAATCACTACTTATCATGCCCTTATACCCCTCAGCAAAATGGTGTTGCTGAGAGGAAACATCGACATTTGCTTGAGCTTGGACTCTCAATGATGTGCCAAAGTCACATGCCACAACAACTACGGGTAGAAGCTTTCTACACAGCCAACTTTCTCATTAACTTGATTCCAACATCAGTTCACAACAAATTGATCAGTCCCTTTGAGGTACTAAATGGTCAAAGCCCAATCTACTCATCTCTACTAGTTCTACGTTGTACTTGCTACCCATATTTAAGACCATATGCTCAAAATAAGCTTGATCCCAAGTCTCTGTTATGTGTATTTGTGGGATACAATGAAAAATACAAGGGATATAGATGTTATCATCCTCCAACAGGTCGTGTTTACATCACTAGACACGCTCTCTTTGATGAAGATCTCTTTCCATATATGGACAGATACAGTGAGTTTGTAATATTAGCCAACACCCTTTACACACAGCATGGAAATCTGAACACTTACATCTCTCCCCCAAGGTACAAATTGCTTCGCCACAGCAACATGAAGAAAGTGTTCACTTAGTCTCGAATGAAGCTAATGAGAATCAAATTACAGGAACAAATTCTAATGTTGTCACATCAGCTCAAGATGTTGTAAAAGAAGACACAGTGGTAAACATAAACACTACTTCAGATTTCCAAACTCATTCAACTGAAAATGCAGAGGTAACAGAGATTGAAGCAGATTTTACTGCATCACAACAAGACTCACAGACCGAACAACCTGAAACTATGAACACTCACCCAATGACAACCAGAGCTAAGTCTGGTATTGTTAAGCCCAATCCTCGTTATGTGCTTGTCGCAGTAAAAGGAATACCTACAGAGCCAAAAGTAGTGATTGGAGCATTAAAACATTCTGGCTGGAATGGAGCAAGTGGATACTTGCCATGAAACAAACACATGGGATCTCGTTCATGCTCCTTCAAATGTCAATGTGTTGGGATGCAGATGGGTTTTTAGAATTGAACTCAATGCAAATAGATCATTGGACAAACTGAGAGCAAGACTAGTTGCAAAGGGAAACGAACAAGAAGAGGGCATTGATTTCTTAGAAACATACATCCCAGTAGTCAGAACTTCGACTGTGAGAATGGTTCTGCATCAGCTGTTACAATGGGAAATCAAACAATTAGATGTCAAGAACGCTTTTCTTCATGGTGATTTGCATGAAACAGTGTACATGAGGCAACCTCTAGGTTTTGAAGACCCATTGCATCCAGATTATGTGTGCAAATTAAACAAAGCCATTTATGGCTTGAAACAAGCTCCAAGAGCATGGTTTGATAAGTTTTCCACCTATTTAATCGATTTTAGCTTTGTCTGCACTTCTGGAGATCCCTTTCTCTTTGTGTATGAACATGATCAAAGTGTTATGATGGTCTTACTGTATGTGGATGATATGGTACTGACGAGTAAAGATCAAAACATAATTGCCAAGCTGCTGGAAACTCTAAGTTCAGAGTTCAAAATGAAGGATATGGGTCCGTTACACGACTTTCTAGGTATTCAAGCTCAATACAATGAAGCAAGCTTGCTTTTAAATCAAGAGAAATACGCTTTAGATCTGTTAGAAGTTGCTGGTATGTTAGACTGTGCACCAATGCCTACTTCATTACCTATCAAACTGAATGCTCTACCTCATCAAGATGTTGAATTTGAAAATCCCACTTACTTTAGAAGTCTTGCAGGAAAACTTCAATACTTAACTCTCACTAGTCCAGACCTGCAATTCCCAGTGAACTACATATGTTAGAAGATGCATTGTCCTTCAGTCTCTGACTTCAATCTTCTTAAACGAATTCTAAGATATGTCAAAGGCACAACAAAAATGGGTCTATTATTGTCTCGAGACTTATATTCTACTCTCACTGGATACACTGATAGTGACTAGGCAGGTTGTAAGGACACAAGAAGGTCCACAGGAGGTTTTTGCACTTTCGTAGGCAAGAATCTGATTTCTTGGTCAGCAAAACGGCAACAAACTGTTGCAAGGTCATCCACTAAAGCAGAGTACATATCTCTTCCTAATACAGCAGCTGAGCTCACTTGGATTACAAATATGTTGAGATCGATTGGAATTCATCAACATAAACCTGCTAAAGTTTTTTGTGACAATTTGTCTGCAGTTCATCTTACAACTAATCCTATTTTACACAACAAATCAAAGCACTTTGCCACACATTTCCATTATTCAAGAGAGCAAGTAGCACTAGGTACTCTGATCATCAACCATATCCCAGCAGAACTACTTATCGCAGACATCTTCACTAAGTCGTTGCAAAGAGAAAGCTTTGTAAGATTGCGTGACAAACTCAGAGTTGTGTGTGTACCCACCTCGAGTTTGAAGGGGGGGTGTAAAAGTAAAGGCCCAATCTCAAGGATCCGTCAAGCCCATTAACAATATCAACATCAAGAATTCAATGCATGTTCTCTCTTCTCAGTACACAACACACCGAAGCTGTGAGCAATAGAAAAGCAGAATTCAAACCTACAACTTTTATCTTTCCAACAGATTTGGACCTCTCGGGATTACAACTTGCTAAAGCATAACATTCTCTAGTTTTCTCTTTAATGATTGTACTCACTCTATATAAGACAATGTATGTAAACGTTTTTGATCTTATCTAGAAATGAAAGCAAGTTTATGAAATTCTCTTTCTCTCTCATTACTCTGTTCTTAAAACTTTCATAAAAGAATCATGTTATTTATTATGAAAATATACGTAGTTTTGAGAAAACAATTATATTTTATCTAATTCTTTAACGTGTGGTGGTTAAATGCTCTCATTAATAGTTCAGATATCTAGACTTCGACTCTACCAGCTACATGTGATAGTTAATAGAAAATTCTAAAGATGAATTTGAGGTCATAGATTATGTCTTATTGATCTAATTATTGATATAAAAGTGAAAAACACGTTATCTTATTCTAAATTAAAATTATAGTTAAGTATATATAAATATATATATATATATAATTGAATATCGTCATCTATCAAATTACGTATTGTCTTAATTAATTATTTCTTCGAACTATTCACACTTGCATAATATTTTAATACATAATATGTTTTATAATTTATTCATTATTGAAGTTGCGAAGTAGTCACGTGTCTGTCACGAGCAACGAGTTAATGAAGACATGTGCAAGGTACTTGAGGAGAAAGCAAGTGTGAATTTGTAGATAAAGCTTATCTAATTGAATTGATATTATTAGTTAGGTTTTGAAATGCGATTTTGTAGGGATATGAATTTCGAGCTCTTGTGTTATAAAAGGGATCTCAAGTGTAAATCAAGTCTTCAGAACTTTAGGTTAAGTTTGAAAAGCTTGTGATTTGAATTTCTAGGTTATTGGTTTTAGAGTTGTTTTAGGTTAGTTTCTAGGTCTAGATTAAAACCAACAGGAATTAGTCTCTTGTAGAAAAAAAATTTTCTAATAAAACGTAAAACTCAGTTGAATTGCTTTTGTGTTTATCGAATCGTCAATTTCAACCGTCTATATGAAGTTACAAAGGTATGTGTTGTCCGATGAAGAGGATCGATCATTGTCACTCCAAAAACAGATTGGCCCGCCTTGACAATCGACTTAACTAACACCGTCTATAAATTGACGTATGTATCGTCCAATGTATTCATTAGTCATTACCACAGAGAAAATTGTTGTATGGTTACACCTCCGTATTCACAAAAATACCCATAACCATAAACTCTGTCTATAAATAGAATTACTTAAACATTTATCACTAAGTAACCAATAACCATGGTTGAAGTAATATAAAGGTAACATGTTCATATTATTGAAGCTAGCATTGATAATCGTTGCTTTGGGGGATGGAAGCGTACACGAAATAAATTAGATATTCTGAAATTTTAGTAATATTTTCGATACATCTACACGAGAACAGAATACAAAATTTTTTATAAAATTAACAAAAAAAGAAGAATTTTTTTATACAAGACTATAATTTTTTATAACGTTGACTAAATAAAATATACAATTTCCATCGTAAAAGACTAGAGAATGAGGCGAAGTGAGTTTTGCCAATTGATTAGTGTCTACTTCGATAGAAATTCCTACCAAAGTTTGATTTCTTTAACTCTATGTGATAATGTCTAAATTTTAAATTATGAGTTAGATTTTGTTGATATAATAATTGGAAAAAAAGAATTAACAAGACAGATGCTTTGAGACCCCAAACCAATAATCTTTAAAAAAATATACATATTCATATATCATATGCAAAATTATCATTTAGGAGATGTCTTATTGTTTACAAGTCAAAATACACATGAAAAAAAAGAGAAAATAAATCTCATAATTTTGTAGAATAACAGACCGACGATCAATTTTTTCCCCCCAAAAGTTACGAAAGTTGCTAAATGTCTCTAGGTATTTGCCTGTATAAATTTTCTCCTCTTGAAACTTTAGTAAATCTGATTCCACCTCTCAAACTATACAATATTTAATTTACACCCAGTCAGCTAAATCCGGTTGAAATCGATGGAACCAATACAAAATCTTTTAACCCAATAAAATGAACCAAACCAAGAGCCGAATCAGATTAAGCCGACCTGATTTAGCCGACTCGGTGTAAATTAAATATTGTATAGTTTAAGAGGTAGAATCAGATTTACCAAAATTTCAAGAGGGGAAAATTTATACAGGCAAAAATCTGGGGATATTTAACAACTTTGGTAACTTTTGAGGGGGAGGAAATTGATCGTCGACCCGAGAAAACAAAAGAAAACAATTACTGATATATAAGTAGAAAAATTACTGGCCATCCACTTACTCTCCTTTCGTACGTTGCGCCATAAAAGCACTAAATTCATAATCAAATTATCATCCCACAACTAAGAAATACATCGTACAGAATAATGGCTATGATTTGGTTTCTCTCACTTCTCATACTCTCTTCTATTATCCTCGCAGCCTTCAAACACAAAAAACGACAGCAACATCAACAGTTACCACCGTCTCCGCCTGGCTTTCCGATCATCGGAAACTTGCATCAGCTCGGAGAACTACCACATCAATCTTTATGGAGACTCTCCAAAAAGTATGGTCCTGTGATGCTTTTAAAGTTTGGTAGAGTCCCAGTGGTCGTAGTTTCTTCTCCAGAAACAGCAAAACAAGCTCTTAAAATCCATGACCTTCATTGTTGTAGCCGTCCTAGCTTACCAGGTACCGTAACTCTCAATCAAAACATTCTAAAGATTTGATTTATATGGTTGTGTTCATCGCATCCAACTGTTATAATGGAGAATAAATTTCTATTGAATTCTATCGAAAATCTGTCAGAAATCAATTATTATAAATTTTAAGTTTTATTTTCCTCAAATCCATAGAAAGTTTTTGATAAATTTCCAACTATGGAAATTGATTGTTTTCTTGTAGATGTGTCATATTTATTATCATACGCAATATATATTAGCAAAAAAAAAAAATTCGCCACGATCTAGCTAAAAATAAAAATTGTATAGCTACCTATATGACAGCTATAAAAATAGCAACGGAAAATCATCAAATAGCCACAAAAAATATTTTAAAACCTACGACCTAACCACAATTATTGGAGAATATGTATTGTAATTACTAAATAATTATGGTATAGTTATGTAATTAGTAGACCATTTACTAGGTTAGTTCATTGTCTGTATAAAAGACTTATGCCGTTGTCTTGTGATAAATGAGAAAACCTTTATACCAAATAGGTTTTTGACATGGTATCTGAACCAATAGCCTAATTCTCTTAGGCTTTTGGTTAACGATCATCTACTCTATTCTTTGATCGATCTCTATTCTCTTCCTTGCTCTCTTTGATCTTTGTAATTGTGACTATTCTATCACATTACTTTCTTTCTCATAACAATGGTTGAACCACCTCAAGATCTTCCTGATGGAACAGCCTCCCATGTGCGAACAGAGATTACTCGACGAAGGATTAATCCATACGATCTCTCCGCAGGGGACAACCCTGGATCTGTGATCGCTCAACCTCCTCTAAAAGGCCCTAATTATGACGAGTGGGCTATGAATCTTCGACTTGCACTGCGAGCAAGGAAGAAGTTTGGATTTGCTGATGGTTCAATACCAAAAGCATCGGATGACTCTGAAGATATTGAAGATTGGTGGGCAAACAATGCAATGGTAGTTTCTTGGATCAAAAATATTGTGGCTCTTGATCTAAGCAGCTCCTTGTCACACCACGAAATTGCTTATGACTTATGAACGCATATACAAAAGCGTTTTTCAGTCAAAAACGGACAACGTGTCCAAAGGAACAAGACCGAGTTGGCAAACTGTCAACAGAAAGGGCTCGAGATAGCACTATTATGGAAAACTCACGAAACTGTGGAGCAGTCTTGCTGATTTTCAGCGTGCACAAACTGCAGAGGAAATTTAGCGTGAACCAGAAGAAGATAAGTTGCATCAGTTCTTAATGAGATTTTTTTTTTTTGTCAACGTCAAATTTTATAAATGATGAGAGCTTACAATCGGAGATAAGGAAATAAGAAAACAATTACAATAAGAACTAACTTAAACCAGACCCTTAAAATNAAGAACTAACTTAAACCAGACCCTTAAAATTTCTCTAATCCTAAGAAAGAGATAAAGCTAAAGCTTTGCAGGGAATGAATTGTTAAGCCAGTATCTGTAAAAGTTCTCAAATCCTAGACCGATCTCAATACCTTAAAGGGTTGTGGGAGACTAGCCCAGATACTGTTTGGGCGTGAAACTGAAAGTTGGCCCATATGGCCTAAAATTCCAGAAACCGAATCAAGCAAGAACCCACTGCGCCCAGGAGAATGAAAATGATCGCCGCCGATGAAACGAAAACAAACTAGGAATGAAACTGGTCCTTACCGACTCCAACCAATTTCAAAAACGCACAAGATGATCAACTAATCCAAGCTTGGTCTAAACTGATCTAATCCTCAGTACTAACCTAAAAACCATAGCAAATCTAATAATACTCCAATTGTCCTCAAATTGGTATAATTTGACACATGCTAAGTTAAGAGGCTGAATAGAGAGGATTTGATATCTAACCACAGAGATCAACCGGTAACCGACGATGACGACACCAATAGCCAGAACAGGACCGCCGGAGAGGACACCCACGGGGATTCACTTCGAGGACATCGGAAGTCTAAAAAATAGCAGCGCAGTAAAGATTTCAATTCATGAACCGCCATCCTCAAACGGCCAGAGGGAAAGAAACATCGCCGCAGCCACTACGTAACCACCGTCATTGGAAGATCAATATGGCGGAGGTGAAGATCTAACACTGTGATCAGTGGAACCTCCTGCTTGCGCGCGTTAGAAGGAATCAGGAGAAGAGGAGAGGATTAGAGCTTCAAACGTCGGTGTCTGGCAGAACTGCAGTGGAGGTTGTGAAAAGAGGACAGATTCGACATTGGATACTCTTTCAAGACCCACCGAATCCTTTTGTGAAACGAAAGTTCTCGCTCGCAAAGATTGAGCATCTTCGAATAAATTTTCTGGATACACCACTGTCCTCAATGTGGTGGTCATATTGAAATGCCTCCATCGATACCCTCTTCAATTTCACCGACCAGAACCACAAACCACCAAACCCGATTTAAACTAACCCAAAGTGGAAACTTCTATGAAATTGATCTCTAATCTTGAGACATTGGAGGAGGAACCACGAAACCACGCTTCATCAGACGCGTCCTCGAAGTCAGATCCACTGGGAATTGTCTTCCTCTACCATCGATCCTCTACCTCCCTGTCAAAGAGTTGAGTTTGTGACCTAGATTTGAGACGTGACGAAGCTCGAAAGGATGAAAAAAAAACAACAGATGAAACAGTATTAGGAGGAGAAGAGTTTTCCGGCGGCGGTGAGAACCACCGCTCGCCGGAAAAGGAGATCGGCAAAGTTTTGTCAGCCAAACGAAAAAAAGTGGAGAGAGTTTAAGGTCGCTCAAAGGCTTGAGTTTTTTTGTTCTTAATGAGATTAGATGAAACAATATTTGGTGCAGTAAAATCATCTTTGCTATCATGAGACCTGTTACCTTCAATAGATGAGGCGTATCAGGTGGTGAATCAAGATGAAGAATCAAGGAGGGCAAGTGGATTGATGGAAGATAGAAATAGTGGAGCTAGTTTTGCTGTTCAAGCAACATCTTCACGTCATAAGACAAACAAACCAGCCAAAGATTCATCAGTCACTTGTGCCAGCTGCGGTAGAACAGGGCACCTTGCTGAAAATTGTTTTCGCAAGATCGGGTACCGTGCGTGGTGGGGAAAAAGACCACGTGATCCTCCTCTGTCTTCACAGACTGGTCTGAGTACAGATCATCGAGCTCCACTTCTACCTCTGCCGAACTCTCGCCGTGTTGAATCAGCTAACATGACGCATGCTTCGGCTTCTGCCTCTGTGAATGCAATGCTCTTTGATATAGACATGCATGGATTTAGCATATTGAATTATCATCAATGGCAAAATTTGGTCACAATGCTGAATGAACGTCAGCCAAGTGGTAGCTCTTATTTATCTGGTAAGTTCTTTTATGAGTCTTGGATTATTGATACTAGAGCTTCGAATCATATGACACGAAATGTTGAGTTTCTGATGGAGATTCCCAGCATGTCTTCCGGTTAAGATAAATTTCCCTGATGGACGGTTTACTATGATAAATAAACAAGGAACAGTTCGATTAGGATCTCATCTTCAGTCTAAAAAAGTTTACTTTGTGGATGGTTTAAAGTATCATCTAGTTTCAGTCTCTCAGCTAACAAAGGATAGTGGTTGTCACTTCCAGATTTCTGACAAGATTTGTGTTATTCAGGACCGCATCACACAAATGCTGATTGGAGCGGGTGAGATGTTGAATGGACTCTATTTCTTTCGAAGCGTGGAGACAGCTGTGATGGCTCAATCTTGTGGGGATCACTCTGATGATACGTGGCATCATCGTCTTGGACATCCTGCTTCAAAGACAATGGAGATATTGGATTTACCAAGTAGTAGTCATAGTAGTTTCGATTCGAAGAAGTGTGAAGTTTGTATTCGTTCAAAACAGACAAGGGATTCTTTTCCTCTCAGTATTAATAAGACTACTGCTATTTTTGAACTTATTCACTATGAGTTATGGGGTCCGTATCAGACAACATCGATATGTGGTTCTCGTTTCTTCTTGACTATTGATGATGACTTCTCTCGCACTGTCTGGATTTATGTTTTACCAAACAAAGCAGCTGCAGTATCATCTTTACGTACTTACATAAACCTAATCGAACGTCAATTTGATACAAAGATCAAGACTCTATGCAGTGATAACGAAGTAGAATTTCTGAGTTAGGGTTCATTTCTAGCAGATAAAGGTATTGTTCACGAGACTTCAGCGTTGGTACCCCGCAGCAGAACAGACATATGGAAAGAAAACACCGTCATATACTAAATGTAGCATGGGCACTTCGGTTTGAAGCACATTTACTAACAGAGTTTTGGAGGTTTTGTGCTCTCACTGCTGGTTATTTCATCAACCGTACTCCGTCTAAGATACTCAATGGTAAAACACCTTTCGAGATCCTTTACAACCGTCCTCCACCAATGACTCACTTACGGGTTTCTTGTTGCATGTGCTATGTTCATAACCAAGCTCATCGAGGTGACAAGTTTGCTTCCCACAGTAATAAATCTATGTTTCTTGGATATCATTACGGCAAGAAAGGTTGGACAGAGTATAATCTTGAAACATGGGTTATTTCAACATCAAGGGATGTTGTTTTCATTGAGAATGAGTTTCCATATTCACTGATTTTACAAGACATGTCTGATCCGGTTCCAATATTTATGGGTACTTATGATTTTGATAATGACATTGTTCCTATGGGTTCTACATCATTTGCAGCTCCTGCAGTATCTTCTACGTATTCCACTCCTTCTATACGAGATGAACCATAGCTCACACCATCAGCCCCGCCTGAAACAGAACACAATGCTGAAACTGAGCACAATTCTGTATCGAACAAAATCCAGAAAATGTGTCTCCTTCTCCCTCACCTACTGTTGACTCTTACCAGCAGCTGTTGAAGTCACAGCTCCAATCACTTAACCGATAAATACTGTAGTTGATAACAATCTTGGCAAAGGGTGTCGCACTAAACGAGCTCCTGCAAAGCTCCGTGACTATGTCACTAATACAAGTCATGAGGAATCTGATGCAGATTTTCTCGACACTTCTTGGTATCCAGTAGAGGATTATGTAGATTTTCATAAATTTTCTGATGCACATCAAGCTTTTCTCGCTGGAGTAACTGCAGGTGTGATTCCTAAGACTTATGCAGAGGCATTCGAAGATGAAAATTGGAGATGTGCTGTTCGGACTGAAGTTGATGCTCTTGAAGAACAGGGCACATGGACGGTAGAAACATTGCCGCTTGGAAAAATAGCACTTGGGTGTAAATGGGTGTTCACTTTGAAGTATAGGGCTGATGGTACGCTTGAACGGTACAATGCAAGGTTGGTAGTGTTGGGAAACAATCAAACAGAGGGTCTTTATTACAATGAAACCTTTGCACCAATTTGTAAGATGGTAACTGTACGTTCTTTCTTAGAGGTCTCGGTTTCTCGTGATTGGGAAGTACATCAAATGGATGCACAAAATGCTTTCTTACACGGAGACTTAGAAGAAGAGGTTTACATTCAGTTTCCATTTGGTTTTCGGACTAAAGACAAGTCACAAGTGTGTCGTCTTCATAAATATTTATATGGACTTCGTTAAGCCCCTCGCTGTTGGTTTGGGAAATTGGCCACAATGCTGAAAGATTACGGCTTCACTCAATTTATATCCGATTATTCTTTGTTTGCTATGGATGGTGATGATGGTAAGCTACGGCTACATGTGTTAGTCTATGTTGATGATTTAATTATTTCAGGAAGTTCTCTGCAACTTATTAATGAGTTCAAGACGTATTTGAGTACTTGCTTTCATATGAAGGATCTTGGCATTGTCAAGTATTTTCTTGCAATTGAGGTAGCACATAACTCCACTGGTATGTATTTGTCACAACGGAAATATGCTCTCGACATTATCTCCGATTCTGGTCTTCTTGGTGCGAAACACATGTCTCATCCTGTCAAACAAAATCACAAACTTGCGCTTGCACAAGGAGAACTCTATAATGATCCATCGAGATACCGTAGATTGTTTGGACGTTTGATATATCTTGTTGTCACTCGGCCTGAATTGTCTTACTCCATTCATCTCTTATCTCAATTTATGCAAGCACCTAAAACATAGCATTGGGAAGCAGCAACCAGAGTTGTTCATTACCTGAAGAATAATCCGTAACAAGGTATTCTTTTACGAAAGATGGATAAATTAACCTTGACCGCTTGGTGTGATTTGGATTGGGCAGCATGTCCTCTGTCATGAAGGTCCATCACGTCTTGGTTTATACAACTTGGTGATTCTCCAACATCATGGAAGACGAGAAAGCAAGAAACCGTTTCTCGGTCTTCGGCTGAACCCAAATACAAAGCTATGGCTGACACTGTAAGTAAATTACTTTGGCTCCGTGAATTACTTACTACATTGGGAGTTGATTGTGCTGCCGCTATACCTCTTTATTGTGACAATCTCTCGGCAATTAAGTAATAACCCGGTACTTCACGAATGCACAAAGCATATTGAGAAAGACTGTCACTTCATTCGCGATGAGATTGTACATGGTGTCGTTACTCTAAAACACGTTCCAACGACTCAACAACTAGCAGACATTCTAACCAAGGCACTTGGAAGAAGAGAATTTACCGATTTCTTATCCAAGTTGGGCATTTGTGATCTCCATGCTCCAACGTGAGAGGGGGTATTGGAGAATATGTATTGTAAATACTAAATAATTATGGTATAGTTATGTAATTAGTAGACCATTTACTAGGTTAGTTCATTGTCTGTATAAAAGGCTTATGTCGTTGTCTTGTGATAATAAATGAGAAAACCTTTATACCAAATAGGTTTTTGACAACAATTTGTCCTACCAAAGATCAGCAGTAGCCACGGAAAACATCCATTGCTACACAAATCCTATCAATGTTCTCTAACTGCTCTTTGATATGTATCTTCAGTTCTTTGCATTATTGCATATATTCCAACTTCCTCATGAACATAACCCACGATTGTTGACTGTTCGTTAGGACCAAGAGCACTCTCTTACAATTATCTGGATATTTCTTTCTCTCCATATGATGATTACTGGAAAGATTTAAGGAAAATGTGTATGCGTGAACTCTTCAGTGTCAAAAGAGTTCACTCAATTCAACCCATCAGGGAAGAGGAAGTCAAGCAATTGATAGATTCAGTAGCGGAATCAGCTTCTCAGAAAAAACCAGTTAACTTGAGTGATAAGTTTCTTGCTTTAACTGTAAGCGTGATATGCAAGGCAGCATTTGGTCTGAGTTTTCATGGAACTGTTCTCAATAATAACAGATTCGACAAGTTAGTACGCGAAGCGTTTTTCTTTTTGGGAAGCTTCTCTGCCTCAAATTATTTTCCGAGTGGCGGCTGGATCATCGACTGGCTCTCCGGGTTACAAGGACGGATAGAGAGAAGCGTGAGAGATCTTGATGCCTTCTATGAGCAAATGTTTGATGTGCACAAACATGGAAACAACGATAGAGTTGAAGATTTTGTGGACTTGCTCTTGAGGTTAGAGAAAGAAGAAACGGTTCTTGGAAATGAAAAGCTCACAAGAAACCATATCAAAGCAATCTTAATGGTAACTATACAAAAATTTTGCAATCCAAATACACTAAAACATTACCTAATGTTCTGAAAATTTCTTTTCTCATTTTATTCGCAGAACGTTCTTCTTGGAGCCATTGATACTTCTGCAATAACCATGACATGGGCAATGGCAGAACTTATTAGGAACCCGCGAGCAATGAAGAAAGTACAAACTGAAATCAGAAACCAAATGAGAGGCAAATCAGAGATCACCTTAGATGACATAGAACATCTACATTACCTTAAAATGGTGATCAAAGAAACATGGAGGCTACACCCTCCAGTTCCTCTTCTGCTTCCAAGAGAAGTGATGTCTGAATTCGAGATCGATAGCTACACGATACAACCCAAGACATTGCTTCACGTCAATGTTTGGGCTATCGGACGTGATCCTGATACTTGGAAAGATGCAGAGATGTTTATACCAGAAAGATTTATGGATAACAACATTGATGCAAAAGGACAGAACTTTGAGCTGTTAACGTTTGGAAGTGGCAGGAGAATTTGTCCTGGAATGTACATGGGAACAACAATGGTGGAGTTTGGTCTCGCTACTATGTTGTATCAGTTTGACTGGAAATTACCAGAAGGTATGGTGATTGAAGACATTGACATGGATGAATCTCCTGGGCTCACTTTGAGCAAGAAAAATGAGCTTTTACTTGTTCCTGTGAAGTATTTAGATAATTGATTACCTAAACTAAGCTCTTCATGAAGTTAGAAGTTAATCTATCATGATATATGTAAGAAATAAAATAAAATCTTAAATTGTTGTTCAATAAAGACACAATTTTTTTTCATAACTGAAAAGATTATACAAACAAAAAGATACCGTAAAAATACATTTTTAAGATAATTATTATTATACAGAATAATAGATGGTACACTTTATTCTCAAGAATATCATAATGATCACTTAGTTCGAAGGATCTGAATATTTCACTGGCACAAGTAGAAGATCAGTTTTCCTGTTAACAGTGAGCCCAGGAGCTTCTTCCAAGTCGATATCTTCAGCCACCATGCCTTCTGGTAATTCCCAGTCGAAATGATACAACATATCTGCCAGACCAAACTCCACCATTGTTGTTCCCATGTACATAGCAGGACACATTCTCCGGCCACCCCCAAACGGTAACAGCTCAAAGTGTTGTCCTTTTGCATCAATGTTATTATCCATAAATCTCTCAGGGAGAAACACTTCCGGATCTTTCCAGGTGTTTGGATCACGCCCAATAGCCCAAACATTCACATGAAGCCTTGTCTTGGCTGGAATCGTGTAACCTTCGATCTGAAGATCGGACATTACTTCTCTTGGGAGCAGAAGAGGAACTGGAGGGTGTAGCCTCCATGTTTCTTTAATCACCATCTTCAGATACTCGAGCTTATCTGTATCCTCGCAAGTGATTCTTTCTTTGTTCTTGATCTGCCTTCTGATTTCAGATTGAACTTTTTTCATCACTCTTGGGTTCTTGGCGAGCTATGTCATTGCCCATGTCATTGTTATTGCAGAAGTATCAATTCCCGCCAGAAGAACGTCCTGTGATAAGACCATATATAGAAACATGTCAAGAGTGATAAGACCATATATAGAAACATGTCAAGAGTACTGTCAGGTACTATTACAAAACATGGTCAATGACATGTCATGTTTTTGTAGTTACCATTAAGATTCCTTTCATATGTTTTTGTGTGAACTTGTCTTTTCCAACAACAGTTTCATCTTTCTCCAACTTGAACAACAAGTCAACAAAATCTTCAATCCCTTTTTTCTTCTCCTGCTTATGCAGATCAAATACTTGTTCATAGAAGGCCTCGAGATTTTGCTTGCTTCTCTCTCTTTTTCCTTGCAAACCCGTGAGTCTGTCGGTAATCCATCCAACAAACGGAATAAAATCTGAGGTGGAAAAGCTTCCCAACATTTCAACTGCCTCACGGATTATGTTGCTGAATTCGTCAGTGTTAAGCACTGTTCCCTCATAACTCACTCCAAATGCTACTCTGCATATTATACTTACAGTGTAAATTGACCGGAGCATTCTGATAAGCCTTTTCCGCTATTGATTCCATCAATTTCTCGACTTCTTCGTCCGTAATTGATTGAGACAAGTGAACTTGTTTGGCATTGAAGAGTTCTTGAACACCGAGCTTCCTTATTGCTTTCCAGTAAACATCATACGGAGCGAAAGCAATGTCCAGCAAATTGTAAGTAAGCTCTCTTGGCCCTGAACGATAATTACCGATTCAATATTCAATGGTTTTCGTTGACTTTTTATAGACCAGAGAAACAAAAACTGAAACTTCGTACCTGTCAAGTCTGGACGGCTACAACAACTGAGGTCATGAACTTTGAGAACTTGTCTTGCTGTCTCAGAGGAAGAAACTACAACCTTTGGGACTTTTCCAAGCTTCAAACCCATCACAGGACCATACTTTTTGGAGAGTTTCCATAGAGACTGATGCGGCATTTCTCCAATCTGGTGTAAGTTTCCGATAATCGAAAAGCCAGGAGGAGACGGTAATTGTTGGTATTTCTGCTGCTTCTTCTTGTTTAAAGTGAAGTGAAGAATACAGATGAGGAAGAGAAGTGAAAGAAGCCATATGTCAGCCATTTCAAGTTTTTGATTGCTCTATGTACATAACATATCTATATATATACACATGACAGGTACTAAGGTCCCATGTCCTTGTATTTACTACATTATTACTAGGATAAAAGATAAACATCAAAAAAACGTTTCAACAAGTCATTATCACTACCATTAATTTTTAAAATTAAAATAAATAATATATATCAAATTGAGATTTCACCATGATGACAGACCAAATGTATTAAATTTTTTAAAAATAATGTAAGTAATTGTATTTTTTTTTTCCAAAATTTATATGAAGTTACAAGTTATCTAGATAAATAAAGTTACAAGAATTTGCAATTCGAAAATTCCTTTTTAGAACACAAAATTTTGGCATTTTTTGTCAATAACAATTAGATAGATTGACAAGATCCAAATATAACTCAAACTACCTCAAACCTCAAACGTTATCCAACTATTTGGAATCGAGTTCTAAACAGAAAGAATTAGATGTGGACAATGGCGAAGCTAGCATATATAGATGGTTAAAAAGTGGTAAATAAAATGTTAGACCGTTTGACGTCATCCTCGTTAGTCGTTATAGACATTTTCGTACATTTCTATATTATTTGTACCTTATTGTCTGTAAATTAATAATTGATGGTTTCTATTCATTATAATGATTTTCCTCACTCAGGGGAATGAGTAGAAAATGTTCGCAGTGAGAGCACTACTCTATGAGAATATTGGACGTTATCTTATATGAAAATATTTTATATTATTTTATATAAGAATATTTGATATGATCTTATTAAAAAATATTTGAACCAATCAAAAGTTATGTTACCAATATCTAAATCTCATGAGGAATAAGATATATAATAATTCCCTGTAAAATCTCAGCAAGAATGGTACACGAACACACTTGTTTATTTACTAATCCAAAAATTAGTTTTTGTTTATATGGTTAGTCAAATTTGAATTCAAACATTAGTATTATTTTAAACTACGATTACTCACTTGATTTATAATCAGGTTTTATAAACAAAAAACAAAATAAACCATGTAATTATATTCACATGTTTATTGGAGTTTCAATAAATTTTTTTAACAATATACGTAATTATTATCATTATTAACTATAAACAATTTATAAATAAACTTATTAGCCTACTTGGATAAATTTATTCTCTTTTTATTAACCTACTTCTCCTTTTCTAAATAGGAACGTGTCTCTTCTCTTTTTTTTATGGTTCTCTCCCTCATATCATATTTAAGTATGTTCCTTTTGTCCCTCTATCTCATTGTTTTTAAGGTTAGGTTGTGTTTTATTAAATATATTTTATGCTATCACATTTCTTTTTCTATTTATAATTCATTATATTTATGAAAACAAACCATAAACATAGATCATATATGTTTTATATCGAATTCTTTTGTTTGTATTCTATATATTATATATTTAATGATTATAAATGTAAAAACTAGTATTGTTTAATAAATATGCATATGCCAAAGATTTACATGACTGAGAAAAAAACATAACACCGAGCAGAGTTCAACAACTTTCGACTGAAACAATTTCACAACTAGTTTGGATTATTCATACAAGAACTAACAATCATGTAATATCATTATTTTTTTTATATTAGGAAACACTAATATATTATGGTCACATTTAAATATTTCAGGGAATTGAGTGGGCACCTTAGTCGAATATACTCGATTCGTTAAATTTTCAGGTAAAATTATTATTATGTTTAAGTAAGAAAATAAAAACCTCTTATCATTAATAAATAATATATGACTTTTTTGTTATACATGTGTTTTTCCAGAAAAGAGAAGATAATGTTAATGAAACCATAGAGATTGACTATCAAGTTTAGTCTGATGACCTGAATAATACTGATGCCAATATCAATGATGTGGATGGTTATAGAGTTAGTTAATTGATTTGTTTCTATATTATATTCTTATAAATTTTACTTCTTAATGTGTTTTAGTTAGTAATGGATTATTACTTTAGTTTTTGACGTACGTTTATTTTATTTTATTTGATTTAATATATGTTTGTTATTGATTTGTTCAAATTTGTTAACAAAAACGCTAAAGTTTGTTACAATCTCTTGGTAAATCTATAAATTTTAAATGTAATAGAAATTAAACTACAAAATTAAAAGAAAAACGTTTAATAGTATCTTTATACGTTAAACATTTCAAATTAGATTTTAATATTATTTATTTTTAAATGATATAAATGTTGTAACAGTTAAAAAACTAATATAAATATCTAACATTAATTATTTTAACTAAAACAAATATATTATCATATAAGTGATACAAATTTTTACTTCATTTATTAAAAGTGACACAAAGTTAACATCAGTTATCATAAATGATGTAAATATTATCATCATTTATATAACCGATACAAATTTTTACATCATTTTCTTATAAATGATATAAAGTTGACATCAATTACCATAAATGATGTCAATATTAACTATCATTTTTAGTAATTGACACAATTATTTTCATCATTTATACTAATTGATACAAATATTAGCATCATTTTTATATGTAACACAAGTTAACATCAATTATAATAAAAGATGAAAATAATTGCATCAATTGCTTAAATTGATACAAACTATTTGCATTACCACTTTCAGAATCATCTTTATAAGTGATGTAAATAGCAGTTGTATCCATTTAAAACTAATACAAACAATTAAAATAAATGATGTAATACACTTAATTTCTGGTAGTGGCGAGATCATTTTCTCCACTAAGACACAAAACACCATCCTAATTCACATATCTGTCTTTTCCCAAACATAGAAATAAGCATCCACATGTGTTTCTCTACAAGCTGTACACACGTTAATCCTGCTCGTAGCAAGCCAATTTCACCAAAAACTCACGTTCATCATCATACTGATTACTCACATATCTTTTTTCTGGTAAGAGATGTTGATTTGTTGGGGGATACACACCTATATATATATATATATATATATACATGCACTTAGCGTTTCTTTTAAAAAGAAATAGAATCAGCTGAAATTTGGTGAGTATGTTCTTGAACCTTATACCAAAACTGACATCTTATATAAAGTTATATTTTGAAAGTTAATCATTTTCCCACACAAATATGGACATATCTAATCGGTGATTAGTGTACTTTTGAAGCAATTTCACATAAAACTAGAGGGAAGTCCGAAAGATCTAGTTTTCACAACGTCTTTCGAATCTGAATTTTGATGTTCCATTCGTCAGAATCCGAGTTTCAATTTGGTGGCTCTTTTCACCCGTTTTCCATTTAACAGTCCTTTTCATGTTCCTGCATTGCCTATTCTTTGTATAACTATAAGAATAGTTCATATAAAAAAAACTATAAGAATATTTGTAGTTTTTTCTTTTTTGATAAAGATTTAAGAATAGTTGTAGTTGTATGTTCATGTTAGGTTTGCTTGATAAAGAACTACAGGATTACTTTTGTTTCGAAGGACATATAACATTTTATTACCACAAAAACAAACTCTATCGAAATGTATCATCAATTATAGAGAAACAAAGGGCCCAAACTAGAATCCATTATCGTTTGTGTACGGCAAATGAACTATCTTCCACACAATATAACTCACATGTTTCACACTGAAACTCAGAGTTTGGATTATATACTTTTTGTCGACTCGGTTTGAATTACTTAGACCCTAATGCGAGGGTATCACATCATTATAATATTATAAAATAATAAAATATTATTAAAAAATTTGTTATACTCATACAAAGAGTATCTCATTTGAGAGACTATGACACATATTTGAAAGATTTTTTTTTGACACATGTCACTATATAATTGGCTTTAAGTTTTTCCTTTAATAAATTAAATCTCTAATAGTTTAAATGACACTTAATAAGTTTATATGTAATTATTTTTCTAATTTTGATATATTATATATAAATCATAAAATAAAATTATTTATTTTTAAGTTCCATTATGCATAAATTTAAATGATATTGATAATTTGTTTCAATAATATTACTTTAATTTGTTTCAATATTACTTTAATTTGTTTCAATAAAATTAAAATAATAATATTAAATTTAAAAGTAATTTATTATAACTTAAAACAAAAATTTGAAAATATAATCTTAAATAGAATAATTTTAAAATTTTTTAATTAATATAAATATATGAATATTATATAATTAATAAAATTAAATCATTATCTTCACCAATGGAGATGAACGAATATTTTAAATAAAAAATCATTAAAAATATTAATATTATAATAGTGTGATACTCAAATGAAGATGCTCTATCCAATACCAATGGAATATGCTGAATTTTTGTTGCAAGTGATGAATTCTAGCCATGGGCACGGTTCGGATATTCGAAATTTTTATGATATCCAGATCCAAACTATTATTATATTATATAATCATATGTGTAGTAAAAAGACGCTAAGATCTAATTAAAAATAAGAAGATGCTAAGAAATACATATGTAAATTTATAGCATTAAAAATTATAAAAATATAAGTTTTTTTATAGAAAATACCAAAACATATTAATTTTCTTATAATTTATATCAACATATCACAAAAAAATTATAATAAAATATTTTTCTATGTTAATTTTCAAAATTAACACTTAAATAATAGTATATAGTTCATGATTCATTTGAAAATTAGCCTACACATTAACATATTTAAAATTATTTAAAAGAAATAATATATATTACGAAAAATTATACACTAAATATTCTTAATCTGTTCGGATCTGGAGAAAAAATATTATTTCTCGGGTTTCGGATATGTACCCGCGGATCCGTAAATTTTATTACCCAGATCCGGATCTGTATATCTCGGATACCCAAAATTTCGGGACAAATGAGAATGAGTCCCGGATCAGATGGCGAATGCGGGATAATATGCCAAAGAGTAATAAATTCTGAGTAATTTTTTCCCTTTTCCTAGGATAGTTCTTTTTTCCTCTCTAATGGTTTCTTTTTTCCTTTTCCTAAATATTTTTTTTTTTTGAGCAACGAATTCTCTTCTTTTTTTGATTTATTATGCATGTAGAGAATACTACCACTCTTTAAACATATTTAATAATATTCCGACCAAAAAATTTTTTTAATAATATTTAATTAATTAATTATATAATTTCAGATATAAATTAGATATATAATTGTGTTTTGGGTATAACATAGATTTCCAATTCGGGTAAGGTTTGGCTTTACTTTTTTGGATACAAATATCTAGACCCTCTTCGAGTACTTAGTTGATTCCGGAATAGTTTGGTTTCTTCTAATTCCGGAATAGTTTGATACTTCTGCATTAACCGTGATATGGACAATGACAGAAAATTAATTATAAGAAACCCGCAAGTGATGAAGAAAGTACAATTCTAAATCAGAAACCAAATGAGAGACATATCAGTGATCACCTTAGATGACATAGACTAACTACATAACCTTAATATGATGATCAAAGAAACATGGAGGCTACATCCTCCAGTTCCTCTTCTGCTTCCAAGAGAAGTAATGTCTGAATTTTGAGATCAATGACTACAAGATACAACCCAAGACATTACTTCACGTCAATGTTTGGGCTATCGGACGTGATCCTGATACTTGGAAAGATGCAGAGAGGTTTTTACCAATACCAGAAAGATTTATGGATAACAACATTGATGCAAAAAGGACAGAACTTTGAGCTGTTAACGTTTGGAAGTGGCAGGAAAATCTGTCCTGGAATGTACATGGGAACAACATCGGTGAGTTTGGTTTCGCAAATATGTTGTATCAATTTGACTGGAAATTAATTACCAGAAGGCATGGTGATCGAAGATATTGACATGGAAGAATCTCCTGGGCCCACTTTGAGCAAGAAAAATGAGCTTTTACTTGATCCTATTAAGTATTTTGGATCATTGATCACTTAGAACTAAGATTTTCATGAGATTACAAAATCTATTTAACATTGATTCTACTTTAATAAAAGTAAATCTTGTGTTCTTTTGGCTCAAGCCAAACAATGTTTTTTATACCTTTAATCTTTAATCTTTTTTTTTCGTCACTTTTTCAACAAAATCACATCTTATATGTTCTAGTTCAGGGAGAAGTGCTTTTGCTAAAAAAAAACTCCGTATAGCTTGACTTATTACAATGTTACCCGTACTACCAATTACTTGATTTTGATACGAAGATAATTACAATTTTTCCACAAAATCTATAGTTTTGTATGTTGTATGTACGTATCTCTTGCTCATTATGGTATTGTGCAATATCAACAGAAGCTCAATTTGTTGTAATTGGTACTTGAGATAATAAAAAGAGAAAAAGAAAGCACTTGAGATATAATTGAAAAGATTAAATGAGAAAAACTCATCTGCGAACTCATAGAAGTTACAACTTAACACATAATTAAAAACCCTAAAAACTCAAGCACATGGAACCAGTTGAAGAATTTAGTCTCTCTGTATGATTAATCTGCTAAAGTGCGATTACCTTCAAGCTGATTCTTTATGGCAATAATTTTCCGATTAGGGTTCGACAAAAATCTGCATACCACCACGTAGCCTGAGCATGAGATAGATAGTTGACTCTTTCTGGATATCGTAATCTGAAAGCCTTCGACCATCTTCAAGCTGTTTACCTGAAAAGATTAGTTTCTGGTCTTCTTCTCGGATACCTGTCTTCTCTCGAACTTTCCTCCTGAGAGTTTCAACAGTGTCTGATCTCTCAACTTCAATGGTATTGGTTCTTCCGGTGAGAGAGTTCACAAAGATCTGCATATTATCCTTCAAATGTAGAACAAAGTTTCTGAAATTTTTAGAATCCACAACAATTGACAAGAAAAATTATATGAGATGACAAATAGAACGAATAGAGGTCTCTTTATATAGTGTTCTCGGGATTTGTTTTTACTAATAGGAAAAGGATTTTCCTTTCTTTTTTTTTCTTTTGTCACAAAAGGATTTTTCTTTTCAGTATTAGGAAAAGTATTTTCTTATACAGTTATACTAATAGGAAAAGGTAAATTTAAATACTTTTCTGATCAGTGCCAAGAAAAAAAAAATACTTTTCTGATTATCAGCTAATAATATTAAATGATTATCTGTAAATAATCAAATGATTATATATATATATATATATATATTTGTGAACAGTTGGATCAGTAAGACCCGATCCATACATAAAATCTCATTTAATTTACTGTTTATAGTGGAGATGGGTTACCCCGATGTTATAGTCATTAGTTGTATCATCTAATTACCTGACTGAAAAAATAATTTTCAAATTTTGAACTAATTTTATATATTTTATTAATTTAAAAGTTCAATTTATAGTTGAAAGCAGTAATATAAATTTTGGTTTGTTGAGGTTGAATATAGCCAAGATGGGGAGGTGAAATAGATAACATGCAAGCTTTTAAACTATTGTTTTCATTTTCATCCCCACGAAATCAATCAATCATTTTTTTTTTTGGATAAAGAATCAATCATGTTTTCTTTACTTGTTTTATCCGTACAGCTACATGAAAATGATAAAGTGAACGATGAGGAGGGTGTCCATGTTTAGGTTATAGAAGTATGTACATTTATTTCTCTGTTTCATGTTCGTAGTTGTTTATATTTCTTAGTTCTTACGAGATTGTTTTCCAATTTTGCCATTGTTTACATTGATAAGTTGATAACAGGTTACTTAATCATGTTCGCAATTGTTTACATTGCTTATAATTACGAGAGTATTATCCATGCGCAAATATCTGCTTTAACCAGTCCATCTCTGCCGTTAAATCCCATCATTAATATTTTAATTATATATGTATATATATATATATATATATATAGATGATAACTTACAACACACATATATCTTCACTATAGTTAGAAGATGTGTAAAAGTTAGTCCAAAATTATGTGTTTCATATTCAGACTTCATGACATCTGCAAAGTCAAAAACCTACACATTATACCTATTTAAGAAATCGGAAAAATATGCATGAATAAAAAAATATACAACTTGTTTGAAAATAGTCTGGAGAGGCTTAAATTCATGAGGAAAGATTGGAAAAAAAAAATCAACGTGCTTGATTTTCCATGAGTAAAGAGGATCTTCCATCGGTTTCCTCAGTTTCTCTGATCTTATTCACTATATGTTCCTTTTCGTGGAGTTGATGAAAAGGATGAAGAATCACATCACAAAAGGTGAAATCCCACCGATTTCATAGAAGATCAACTTGCTTTGTCTCCGGGAAACTGAAGAAACCGATGGAAGAAGGTACCTGCAAAAGAAAAGAAAAAAAAAGACCAAAGAGAAATCGATAGAAAGCTTAGAGCAGACACTAAACCCGAGACTTTTTCACATTTGGAAAATCAAATAAAATAACGATCATTTTTAACCAAAAAATAACTAATAATAAATTTGAAGACTACATATAAATATAAACTCAACGCTACTAATAATAAATCTACAACCACTGATAATAATTGTAGATTTTAGTCAGCAAACAAACTTATTTTTACTGACATGGACCAAAATTTCACTAATGAGGTTTCCGTAATGTTGTTTTTGTCAATAAAGAAGACAAAGGATATAATCCTATTAATTGATTTCTAATGTGGTATTTAAATGATTTTCAAACATGGAAATTTTTACATGTTAAAAATTATTTCAGATATTCACAATTTTTATTAAAACTTGTGATGACAAGACATTTCTTTTTAGAAAATTTATATAATATGATGTGATTAGGAGACTTCAAATTATTCCTTTATTAGTTATAGTTGTTTAACCGATTGGCATATGAAAAAATATCATACATATGTTTTGGTTTTATGTTTGAAACGTTTAAAATTTCAAACAATATCAACTCAATTTGTTAACTTATACTGGATGAATTATATATATAAGAACTCTTACTGTTTCTGAACTGAGAGTTTATTCAAGACTGACCAATAAAAAACGTGTAGCACTATAGAATCTAAGACTCTTTCTCGTCAGGATTCACATATAAAAAATATAACTTTCATCACAGTAATTTATTTAAGGAAAAATGTGGATTTAACGCCTTTAATTACTAAAAAAAGTCAAATTAAATACAGAACCGTTTATTATTGATTAAAAAAATATTTATACTTGTTTTTTTTAACTAAACTTCTAACTTTAACTTGATTAACCCAATTGAATCCAACAAAAATTCTAAATCAAAATTGTCTATGAAATCGAAAGTCAAATCGATTTTGAAAGTTGTTTGATTTAATTCTTATCTTCCTTCTGAAGAATCCTTAAACTTGATTTTCTATTTTCTTTCAAGAATGAATGTCGATTTCAAACCGACAAATTTGAGCTCATTCTTAAAAGAAAAATTAAAATCAATCTTAGGGGTTCTTAAAGAGAAAGATAAAAACTGAATCGAACTTCTAAAAATGATTTGACTTTCGATTTCATAGACAATTTGAATTTGAGTTTTCTGTCAAGTTTAATTGACTTAGACAACATAAAGTTGAGAATATAATTAAAAGTCAACTATAAATACGTTATTTAGTTAATAATAATTGGAGTTTTATGTTCAATTTAACTATTTTGCTAAGTTAAATCAACACTTTTTTTTATTTTAGAGAAAAATAGCTTACCCGAAAACAATATCATGACGTAACTTTCAATTAAATCCAACTGATATTTTTGGTAGCACAAAGAAAAAGAAAAAACAAATAATGATGCTATATAATAATTCTTGTGATTCACGTGATTCATGTACTTGTCGGAATATTATTCATCTCTAATTATTTTCATTTCAGACATAATAATTTTAGCAATTTGGAATTGTTGGTGAAGATTTAACCAATGAACGAGTCATAAAATCAAAAGCTTCTCGGTTTGAAAAGCTCACCTGAAAATTATAACGACTAAATAAGATAAAGAGAATGATATAAATAGGCATGACCCTCCCTAAACCCAAAAAAATATCACATTATTTGATTATGTAAAGTCAAGTTCAAGTGAAAAAATCAAGTTGACCAAATATATTTATTCACTTATAATAGTTTTTTTTGTCAACAACAATTGAATTGACAAAATCCAATCTACAATATAAACGGTATATTATAAATTTCTTTTTAATTTATTAGTGTAGCAGGAAAGAATCGAACATAATTACTCTAAATCATTAGTTGGATTACCATAACTAATAATTATTAAAGTGAGAATAACTCGACTCATCTATAATAGTTTTTTAAAATATTCTTTTTGCTTGTTTCTATTTCGATTGGTAAATTTCAATTCATATCTCAAACC
Source organism: Lepidium africanum (assembly GCA_900406405.1). Classification (NCBI taxonomy): domain Eukaryota; kingdom Viridiplantae; phylum Streptophyta; class Magnoliopsida; order Brassicales; family Brassicaceae; genus Lepidium; species Lepidium africanum. The sequence continues at coordinate 24,852 of OVAX01000971.1, read as the reverse complement.
TCTCTAAATGCCAAAAACAGTATCACACGAAACTACATAATTTTTTGGAATTAAACTGATGTACAAGTCCAACGGCAAATATTCAAGAACTTCACCTCCGTTTAACAAAAAAAAAAAAAAAAAAA
>OVAX01000971.1:0-24708 GCA_900406405.1 Lepidium africanum | reverse complement strand
TCCCCCCCTTTAAAAAAAAAAAAAAAAAAAAAAAACCTTCACCTCCACCAAAATGCATTTATCCTTTTTAGAAATATATTTATTTGTACGAGTTAAATTATTATTTCTTTTTAAAAGTTAATAATAAAGAGAAAATAATTGAAGACAGAAGTGTGCTCTGTCTACATACATATGTACAGAGCTTCTTTCACTTCATCATCCTTCAAATCAACAAATGGATACAATTTGGTTTCTAACACTTCTATTTCTATTTTCTGTTCTTCTGGCTGTATTGAAACACAAGAAGCAACAGCAACATCAAAAGAAACCGCCGTCTCCTTCTGGTTTTCCGATCATCGGAAACTTGCATCAGCTTGGAGAATTACCACATCAATCTCTATGGAAACTCTCCAAAAAGTATGGTCCTGTGATGCTCTTAAAGTTTGGTAGAATCCCAACAGTCATAGTTTCTTCCTCTGAAACAGCAAAACAAGCTCTGAAAATCCATGACCTCCATTGTTGTAGCCGACCAAGCTTAGCCGGTACTGTAACTCTCACTTAATGATTAATAGAAGTTATTTCTTATAAGGTTTTCTATAAAAAAATCATCGAATTGATTATATTTTGCAATTTAACCTTCTAAATAAAATAAATGCAAATTAATACCATAAATTTTAAAGTATGCAATATACTCCTCCATCATTATCAAATTTTTAAATTACAATAAATAATATATCAAATCGAAGTCTAAACTCGTAATTGTAAGGAATTCAAATTTACTCTTAAAAAATTGAAAATCTAGCATATGTGATTGTAAAACCTTTTGTAAAATTTGTATAGAGGTTATATTGTATTAATTTTAGAGTTCAATTGCATTTATTTTACTTGGAAAGTTATATTTTCAAAATATGGCTATTTTAAGGGTTTTTTTTTTTGTAGAAAATTCTTTCTTTGTTCATAGAATTAAACAAAACCCATGATTATCTAGGACCAAGAGCGCTCTCTTACAACTATTTGGACATCGTTTTCTCTCCTTGTAATGACTATTGGAAAGAATTGAGAAGAATCTGTATACAAGAACTCTTTAGTCCTAAAAGAGTTCACTTGATTCAACCCATTAAAGATGAGGAAGTCCAGAAACTGATGGATTCATTCTCAGAGTCAGCTTCTCTGAAAACTCCTGTTAATTTGAGCAAGAAGCTTTATGCTTTGACTGTAAGCGTCATATGCAGGGCAGCTTTTGGTGTGAGTTTTCATGGAACTGTGCTTAACAGTGACAAATTCGAAAAAGTAATCAATGATGCATTTTTGTTTTTGGGGAGCTTTTCTGCTTCTGATTATTTTCCAACTGGTGGCTGGATCATCGACTGGCTCTCGGGTTTACAAGAGCAAAGAGAAAGAAGTGTGAGATCGCTTGATGCTTTTTATGAACAAATGTTTGATTTGCATAAAGAGCGAAATAGAGAAGGACTTGAAGATTTTGTAGACTTACTCTTGAGGTTAGAGAAAGAAGAAACAGTTCTTGGCTATGGAAAGCTCACTAGAAACCATATCAAAGCAGTCTTAATGGTAACTATACAACATTTTCATAATTCAATTGTAAGATATATTTGTCACATGTGTGTTTTCTGATCTTATTACAGAATGTTCTTCTTGGAGGTATTGGCACTTCTGCAATAACAATGACATGGGCAATGACAGAACTTATGAGAAACCCTCGAGTGATGAAGAAAGTACAATCTGAAATCAGAAATCGAATTGCGAACAAGTCAATGATCAGCTTGGATGATATAGATCAGCTTCATTACCTGAAAATGGTGATCAATGAAACATGGAGGTTACATCCTCCAGCACCTCTTCTAGTTCCAAGAGAAGTAATGTCTGAATTTGAGATCAACAACTACACAATTCCAGCGAAGACACGACTTTATGTGAATGTTTGGGCTATTGGTCGTGATCCAGATACTTGGAAAGATCCAGAGGTGTTTCTTCCTGAGAGGTTTGTTGATAGTAATATCGATGCAAAAGGACAAGACTTTGAGTTGTTACCGTTTGGAAGTGGTAGGAGAATGTGTCCTGCAATGTACATGGGAACAACAATGGTGGAGTTTGGTCTTGCTACTATGTTGTATCAGTTTGACTGGGAATTACCACAAGGTATGGTGACTGAAGATATTGACATGGAAGAATCTCCTGGACTCAATGCAAGCAAGAAAAATGATCTTTTACTTGTTCCTGTCAAGTATTTAAATCATTAATGTTGTGTTCATTCAATGATTACTCATCTTATCTACTTGTTACTTCAAGGATTTAATCAAGCGATAGAAAACTAGAAGAGAGGTCGAATCGCTGTAATAAAACTCAGAGATGTTTACTTAATATAATCTGTTTATGTCTCATAACCAGGTCCACACATGTGCAACCAAGAAACATATTTGCCTAATCAAAAAGACTCTAGTTCGCTTAGAGTATTCTCAATTATCACCTCAAGCGATAACCCTCTGTTTTTATTCGTGTATTTGCCACCAAACAAGAAGAAACAAGCTGGAAAAGACAATTTTGGCAAACACACTCTAACCGTCACGCTTTAACTCAGCTCCAAGTTGAATCATAAATCGACTTTTTTTTCTCAATGAATCATTGATTCTTCACTGAACAATTCTTAGTTTTTGCCAAATCTGTACCAAATTAAATATTTAAATAAAATTCTACTTACTAACTTTTATCTACTTATATTATTCAAAAACTGCACTATCATGCATTAATATATATGTGTTGGTAATAATAGTTATGTTGGTAAGTGTTGGAAATTATGCAATATGAAATTCTATTTACTAATTTTTATCTAGTTGCATTATTCAGGCCCTACACTATTAATAATCAATTTAAATCTTCAAACAACATTTTTTTTTTGTTAAAGATCATTAGACATTCTTTTTTTACTAACTGCTATTTCTAACTTTCTATTTTCAAAGGTTTTTTCATATCAATAGTTCATTTTTTTCAACTGCTCGGTTGAAATGGATTTTACCAGTTGGCCACATTGTTATCAATGTCACTTCATGCATCATTTTGGTTTTGATTGTACACACTCAAAGTCGGACGCCACGTCATCAAACGAAAAAATAGAAATTTTCTTATTCCGACATGGAACATTTCCGAAAATCTAGTTAGAATCTTCTAGATAAGACCAAATCCTAGAAATTGTATATTTTTCTTTATTGAATCTACTTTGTAACCGCCTCTATGCTCTATAAATAGAGGAGCAGATCCTCCAAAAAGGGGATCAGCTTTTTGGCATACATTAAGCAATAAGAGCAACTCGTCAAAACCATTACTTGCGTGATACTCTTTCTCTCCAAATCTCAAAAGAATCCTTATCCAATCTTCCTTACATTTAATCAGAATTGCGGTTTACTCTCTTGTGCTAGACCTGAATCGAACACATTTGTAGTTATTTTTATTTATTTATAATATTTATATATGATATTTGTTTTCTTTTTTTTCATGGTTTGATTAATATATATAGATTATTAATTTTATATATATTGGATATACTAAAAGTTAATTTTAATGATGACTAGTATTGATTACGAAATGCATTTTTTCCATCTATTTTGATATAGGTTTTGATGAATTATGATAAACCTCATTTTTGTCGGTTTTAAACTCGTAAATTTGCATGTTTTCAGAGACTTTTTTTGCATTTTAAAGTCTTTTGAGGTGGAAAATGTGTTTAATTTGGATTATACTCGCTGAGCATGGATTGAAACGAATCAGAGCAGTTTCTGGAATTTCAGCAGAAGAATTCTGATCGAACGATCAACACCTTGATTGATCACTCTCCTTAGTGAGAGCTGTGCACGACATGCGGATCAACCTTCTACCCAAGGATCGATCGATCAAGCTGTTCGAAGGATGATGCGCCCGACCTGGAGATCGACCAAGTTCACTTGGAAATCGATTGTTCAACAATGATCGATCGATCAACTCCTTGATCGATCGATCCTCGAAACTGCGAAGAATAAACCTTAATTTTTCTATTTTGTACCTGCAAGTTTTAGACCTATAAAATCCCGTTTTACTTTATTTGCAATATACTAATAATTCTATTACGACTGAGATATTTTTCTGTAAGCAGGGAGAAGGTTTCCTCCATACTTTTTAGAAGATTTCTGAAAACAATTTTATTATTTAATTGCAATTTCATGTTTCCTTTCATCATGTCTCTTGTTTCTACTTTGATCATGTCTGAGTAGTTTCATAATCAGGTTTAGGATTTCTAGGAATTTAGGAATCGATAATTGGGGATTAAATAGGACTTGATGATTAGAAATTCTTCATCTATATTTGTGTGTAATGCTTAGATTAGCTTGATAACCTAGTCAATGATATTAGGTTTTTTACTTTTCATAAGCCTGTCAAACGCCCGAACTAGTGTAGATGAGCAATTAGTCTTAACCAACGACAGTTGATTGTTAGGAGTAATTGTGGACCAATGGAACCTATCCAATAGTGCATGTTTGCATCATTAGAGCCAACAACAGTTAGGATTTCTAGGTTGCTAAATAGAGTAATTGTCACCATGACTGTGGGTCTATTAGAATCTTATGTTCAAAGTCGAGAACTGTGCTTAACTGTTCCTGAATAATTTTCCTAGTTAGATTCTTATTTCCTGATGAATACCCGATGCTTGATGTTTTTTAATATTATTTGCAAATCAGTTTAGTTGTTAGTTTATTCATATTTAATCATAGTTTGGTATAGCTGGAATTAGAATAGAGTAGTCAATAGTGAGCTTGCAGAAGACTCTGTTGATCATGATGACACATGTATCCTTAACAACAAGTCTATTGAAAATTCTAAGTTTATGTCTAGAAACTTTCGTCTTAAAGTTTTTGCAGGTAGGTTTGGATTAGGAACTTCAAGACCTTTCACTATAAAGGAGATTCGACCTGATGGAACTGCACTGTTGTTGGAGACTACTTGAGCTAAATTCCACAGGAAGAATGAACATTTGAGAGAGTTCATCACTGGTGAAAAACTGTCAAAGGGAGTGAGCATTCCTCCCAAGAGTCAATCCGCCATCTAAGTGGTATGAGAGTTGAGCTAATGACTCTAAACAAGCGCTGAGTGGGAGACAACCCTCTATTAGGTAGCTTTTGTTTTAATCATTATTCTGTTTAACTTAATGTTTTTTTTTGGTTTGTTTTGGTTTTAGGTGAGAAAGTGAACAGGACACTGTGATCGATCGATCCATGCTAGGATTGATCGATCGGCGAGGATCAAGGAGCACGAACTGACAATCGACAAGCTTAGTAGTGACTGGTTGATCGTCGACTCGCAAGATCAGACGCACAACCTCACGATTGACCGCTACAAGAGTGATCGATCGATCAATCATTGAATTCATGGAGTTTACGCACGACCTCACGATCGACCTCCAGAGGGATGATCTGTCCATTGTCGAAGTTCGAAATCATGCGCACGATCTAACGATAGACCTACATAGGTGTGATCGATCGATTGTTGAAATATATGAATAACAAGAAACCCATTGATCAATTGATCACCACCAGGATCAATCAATCGTCAACCTAGGTAAGTCTTCTGTTTTTAAAAACTGGTTCAATTCACTTAATTGAAGGAAATACCTTTTAAAATAAAAATCACAAGGTTTTAAGATCAAAATTTCAGAATTAGAAGGAACTTTTTGTTTTGGACGATTTTAGGAGATTTTCCCAAAAACTTCAAATCTCTTTTTCCTCCTCATTCTGATTATCCAACCTCATTCTCGATTTCCAAAGGTATGACTCCATATCTCTAAATTACAGTCAGCGAATTTGAGGAATTTTTGGGAAGTTTTTGATTTTTCATTGTTGCTTAATTGTGTAAAATCAATGTTCTATCATTGTAACTTGATGATTTCGGATATCACTTACCCATAATTTGATTGGTTTTGCATAGAAATCGATTTGTTAGGTTGAAGGAGAATTTTAGAGAAATGTGGGAATTTACGATTGGAATTGAGATAATGTTTAATTGATTGATGTATTACTGGATGTTTGCTTGTGTTGCTTATCAGTTTTAACAATTGATTTCTTAATAATCTCATTCCAACTTGAATTTTTGTTTTTCTCACGCCTATTTATGAAACTTACATCTCTGATTTTTGGTCCTTTTGCAGAAAATGGTCTGAGTAGGTGAACATAAACCCGCCAAGATAGTCGGGAGATCTTCAGCATTGGAACCAGGATAATTTTCTTGTGGAAATTTTGATGTTCGAACTCTCCCACCATGGCCTATACCCTAGGACACTCCTTTTCATCCCAACCTTGGGAATATATGGGATCATACCTTGCTGAAATTTGATCTTACGTATAAGGATAGGGACATGAATGCAGGTTGGCAAAAATTTCCATGGGATTTTCTATGATCAGTTGCTGAGAAACAACTTGTCCAACCAAGTTTGTCTATCCCACTACTTTTGACAAGCTTAAGAATCTAGATGATGTCGGTGGTATGATCGAGCGGTTTGGTTTGGGTACCTTTGTACACAAGATCATTGGTTCGACCATCCTCGATAAAGAGGAGACATGATCAATAACAAAGGCCGAGTTAAAGTTACTTCACCATGTTATTACTCATGTTGTGCTAGACCTCTACGATGACGTGCATTCGCCACTGCACACAGGACTCGGCATCAACTTGGGGTTTGTGTTTACTACCATGCTCACCGAGTGTCGATTCAGAGGATTCCCTAGTGCTCTTCTGAAGGAGATATTGCGTAGTCTCCTCACTCCGATCTTCAGGTTTCACATGATATACCTCAGCAGCATGCATATGATTGAGAAGATCCATTACGTGGATACGAGGGCCCTTACAAACTTCACCTACCTCTCTGAGAAGACGAAGTAGAGGTATTATACTCGATATTGGAAGTCGTGTTGGTGAAAACTTCAAGCTCCAGAGGTCACTTTAGTCACTTGTTGTTCCTATGTGTTATTCAAACTTCACATCACTCATCTAGAGATTACCCGGATTTAGAAGACCAATCGCCCAACATGCCGCACCACATCGCACAGATATGAGGATCTAGACGAGCCTTCTCATGAGCCTTCATGGTTGTGACTCCAGAGTACTCTACAGAGTATGACTTACCTCCATTCTCTGATGATTTTACAAAAAGGGAGTATCTGCGTTAGCAATTCGAGGTGAAGTAGTGGAAGCCCTCAATGCTTAGACGCATCTGGGACGCACTAAAGAAATTCAAGGTGCCTATGGCCTTGTGTTTAGGGGATCCCTCTGGGAGCAGAGCTGAGACAAGTGTAGGACCCATTGTTGCTGGACATGGGCCTACAGATACATCCGACAAGGAGGAGGACGAGCAGAGATTAAACCACCCCTTACCACGCCGTCGTAGAGCCCCGAGCAAACGAGAGAGTTAGAGCCCGCAGTAGTTCTATCGTCATTCTCACTCTTTTTATTATTTTTATGCATTTTCTTTTATTTTTATTTTTTTATACGTAAGTTGTGCTTTATTTAGGCTTATTCTCACACCGAGTTGGTGTGAAGTAAGTCTAGGGGAGGACACTTGCTGTAACTTTCGCTATTTTTCTTTCTTTTGTTTTTCTTTTCGCTTTGATTTTCAAACATTTTCTGTTTTATGGCATCTTTTTGAGCCTAAACTCTGATTGTAAGAACTATGATTTTCGAGGATTATTGCATTGTCATGAACTAAGTACCATCGATTTGCATTTTTCTTGTATCGATTGACTATTAGAAAACCTAGAGACTAAACACCTTCTTAGTACCACCCATATCCACCTTAGTTTTCGAAGGATCTCATGCCAGTTTCAACCTTAACATGACTTAATCTTCTTGTCAAAGGGCTTGACATACACTAGATCGGGTTCTTTTCTCAGTCCTGAAAGACTTATCTGTGTAAATATGGTTCCCTTCTCTCTAATCTTTTCTAAATTCTTGTGCTGATCATGCTATTTCTGAAGTAACTATAAAAACAAAGCTAGATGTCATGTTAGTAGGCAGAGGAAAACTCCAATGACACTACTCTTGCTTTCATTCTTTGAGTTGCTAAAGAAACAACCAATAAAAAATACAATGATATCCTAGGTAAATAGGGAAAAATTAGTTGGACAACCGAATAGAAAAAATAAAATGATACCCTAGGTAAGTCGGAAAATATTCAGTTAAGCAGCCGATAAAAAAATAAAATGATACCCTAGGTAAGTAGAGAAAAATCGGCTTCAATGTAGATGAAAAACGAGGAAAATAACTATAGAGAAGGTAAACTTAGGCTGAGAAAAACCGATGTGTCCTTTGATCGATATCCCCTTGGTGAGACCGCACTTAGACACTTTAGGAAGCTGGTGTGGTGAATTCGGATTACTACTTTGATTGTGGAGTTCAACAAAGAACCGTTGTTAAATCTGGGCGAAGTACAAGGTGGTCTCGATTCTGTCAGGTAAGTATTGTGTGGTTTACTATGAAATTGATATGCAATATTCTGATGACGAATGAATTCTTTTGGGTGGAATCTTCATGTTAGTTTTTTCTTTCTTTGCTTGAGGACAAGAAAGAAGCTAAGTTTGAAAGAATTGATATACTTTATTTTTGTCGGTATTAAGCTCGCTCATTCGCATGTTTTCAGAGTTTTGTTTGCATTTTAAAGTCTTTTCAGGTGGAAAACATGTTTAATTTGGATTATACACGCGGAGCATGGTTTGGAACGAATCAGAGCAGTTTATGGAATTTCAGCAGAAGAATGATGATCGATCGATAAACACCTTGATCGATTGATTACTCTCCTCAGTGAGAGCTGCGCACAACCTGCAGATCGACCGATCAAGCTGTTCAAAGGATGATGCGACCGACCTGGAGATCAACCAAGTTCACTTGGAGATCGACCATTCAACACTGATCGATCGATCAACCCCTTGATCTATCGATCCTTGAAGCTGCGAGGATACCTGCGAGTTTTAGACCTATAAAAGCCTGTTTTACTTTATTTGCAATATACATAACAGTTCTATTACGGCTGAGATAATTTTCTGTAAGCAGGGAGAAGATTTCCTCCATACTTTTGAGAAGATTATTGAACCCGATTTTATTATTCAATTGCAATTTCATGTTTCCTTTCATCATGTATCTTGTTCGTACTTTGATCATGTCTGAGTAGTTTCATAATCATGTTTAGGGTTTCTAGGGATTTAGGAATCGATAATTGGGGGATTAAAGAGGACTTGATGATTATAAGTTCTTCATCAATATATGTGTGTAATGCTTAAATTGGCTTGATCACATGGTATATGATATTAGGTTGTTTACTTTCCAAAAGCCTGTTAAACGCCTGAACTAGTGTACATGAGCAATTAGTCTTAACCAACGACAGTTGAATGTTAAGAGTAAGTGTGGACCAATTGAACATATTCGATAGTGTCTGTTTGCATCATTAGAGCCAACGATAGTTATGATTTCTAGGTTTCTAAATAGAGTAATTGGCACCACGATAGTGGGTCTATTAGAATCTTATATTCAAAGTCGAGAATTGTGCTTAAGTGATCCTGAATAATATCCCAGGTTAGATTCTTATTTCCTGATGGATATCCAATGTCTGATGCTTTTTAATATTGTTTGCAAATCGTTTTAGTTATTAGTTTATTCATATTTTGGTATAGCTTGAATTAGAATTGAGTAGTCAATAGTGCAATTTTTGGTTCTTCATGGATTCGATTTCTAAGTACTACTACACTTGATGTGCCCCTGCAGTAGATTAATAGGGTTAAAACCTGACCGTATCAAATTACAATTTTCGTATATAAATTTTTCTAACTCGTGTCATTTATATTTTTAGAACCATGTTCATTTAAGTTTTTTTTTACCTGTTTTAAGAAAAATGTATTCATTTAAGTTTTAGACTTATCTGTATTCATTTAAGTTTTTAGATCTGTGTTCATCTATGAATTTTTTTTCCATATTCATTTAGATTTTATTTCAAGTTTATTTAGAAATGTAACTGTTTTCATTTAGGCAAATATGTTCATTTAGAAATGTAACTGTTTTCATTTAGGCAAATATGTTCATTTAGACATTTAAACTTGTATTTAAAAATTATTAAAAAATTATTTTTTTACTTAATATGTTTTAAATATATTCATTTAAAGTTTAATGTTAGTATCGTAAGAGTAACGACAATTTTCAAGTTTGAAAAAAAGTATGAAATGGGGCTATTTTCTTTATGAATCTAAGAATTTTCTTCAAGGTTTCTACTGAGAGGTTAGATGGACTTTAGCTTTTGTCAAATTTAGTAGATTTGACGAGATCCCACTTTAAAATATTTTACTTTTAGATATTTAACGCAAACATTAATACATTTGATATTTGGGAAATTTGAGCACATAGCAAAGAATTATTCTGAAATTAGGTTGATCTTTTGCCCTACTCTGTTCACCTAGATAAATACATTTGTATCCCTATTTTAAAATCCAAAGCTAATACAACTCTTGTCCGTTAGTCTAATCAGAATTGTACGTAATGTATGTTGGTTCTCGTGTTCTCGCAACAGCGAGGATGAAGACTTTGTAAAGATTAAATTATTAGAAAAACATTTAGAATGTATAAGGGAAACTTTTCACTTATTCTTTCTCTGACGTTTGAAGAGTCTTCTTTTTCAATTTTTACTCTTAGTCTCTATTAAAAAAAAACCTTGTGAGTTCTACTTATCAATCTTCAATATTACAAGTGTTTTGTTTTATTTTGTCTCCATTTCCTCTACTTCTCGATTTCGGTGTCGTGGTAACCGGAATCGCCGTCACGAATCTAGGCATTGTCATCCATGGAATTGTAAAATTTCAGTCTTGTTGGCTTCTGATTTTCATATATTTCACCTTACTACACTTGCTTCTCGCAATTTCAAAGTTCAACATGCCGTGAAATTCATATAACGCCGACCCCAAACTTCATCTCCGATGCTAACTTTTTTCCAGGTGTATCTCTCGACTTTGAAGAAGTCATTTGTTACCCGGTAAATCAATTCAAAATTAACTTTAATTGTACCGCTTTCAACCCTGCTTGATTCTAACGCTTATGATTTGCTTATCCAGACCTTCGTCTAGTGGTGCGAAAGGCCTTTTAATCAGGTAAGACAACCCTGGTTCATGAGTCCTTTGTTTTACCTGGTATTTTACAAACCTTAATCATTTGATATGACCACTTCGTGTTTTGTAAGGTGCAGGTTTGTTACACGTATATGGCTTCAATACTAGGTAAGAAACCATTCTTTTGCCCTTTGGTACAATTATATATTTACCGGGTAAATAGTGTCTTATCAATCTGTTGATTGATCTCGTGGTAATGATTTTGTAAAACTTCAGTCTCGTTGGCTCATGATTTTCATCTATTTCATCTCACTCTACTCGCTTCTCACGATTTCAAAGTTTGACATGCCATGATTTCGATATAACGTCGACCCCAAACATCATCTCTGATGCTAAGTTTATTTTTTCAAGTATAGTTCACTCGACTTTGAAGAAGTCATTTTATTTACCCAGTAAATCAATTAAAATTTTAGTTTAACTGTACCAATTTCAACCCTTATTGATTCTAACATTTCCGATTTGCATATCCAGGCATCCATCTAGTGGTGCGAAAGGCCTCATTACAAGGTAAGACAACCCTAGTACATGAGTCCTTTGTTTTACCTTATATTGTATCTTATAACCTCCAATCATTTGATATGACCACTCTGTGTTTTGTAAGGTGCAGGTTTGTTACCCATATTTGGCTTCAGTATCAGGTAAGGGTAAGAAACCGTTCTTTTTCCCTTTGGTGCAGTTATATGTTTACCGGGTAAATGGTGTCTTATCGGTATGGTAATTGATCCCATGGTATTGATTTTGTGGTTTTAGGTTGGTCTTTGATCCGCAACCACCTTCTTTGTATCTGGTAAGTCACCTACATCAATGAAAGACAAAACAACTACTGGAGATTTATTTACCCATTTTATACATAACTATACGAGGTATGTAACTAGTTATATGTTTACCGGGTAAATCACGTTGTATCTACGTGATCCCTTTGGCTTGAGTTCCCATTATAGGTTTTTATCTCGTTCGCCACATAGTTTACCTGGTAAGTCACCAACATCACTGACAACTTTCACTTACCCTGTACATATCAAGTGTCTTGTTACCTAACTTCGCTTTCTCATCCATTTCACTCACAGATGGCTCCTCTACTATACATTGTACCCGCTATATGCTCCTCCTAATTCTAGCCCACACTCAGGTGTTGAAGATTGCAAAAAGATCAATCATGTCGACATTAATTTCCACATCAATTTATCCTCAATCATCCAATCAAACATCTAAACAATCGAAGGCTTTATGTATTTCTTTACGCTCCCTCATATTTTCCTTTCCATCCTATATGCTTATGACTTATAACTTTTCGGTTTACATATGGTTTTGTAAATTTTGTATTGATTATACTCTTGTAAACTCTTCTCTTCTCTTAAAACCTGACCGTATCAAGTTTTTGGCACCATTGCCGGGAAACCAATTGGTTGCCTTTTGATTGAGATTCGATTTCTAGTCTATACCCTTTTACTTACGTTTTTCTTTAGTGTTTTCTTTTTCTTTTGCTTTCAGATTTATGGTCAGGAGAAGTCAAGGATCTGAGATTCTATTAAATGTTGATAATGAAGCACTTGCAAGAATCGAGCGAGAAAACTAGAGAGCAAGAGTGATGAATCAAGAAAATCAGCAGTTTCCAAGAGACCCTGAGATTCAGGACAACATTCAAGGGAATCAGGATGTGAATGTGTAGCACACGATTGGGCAACTGTAAAGGGATTTAGCTAAGCTCAGGAGGTGCGGGAATAGCCTCAGCGACGAGCTATTGGTGATATGGATACTCTTCATACGTATTACCAGAATAGATCTGTTATTCGTCCCCCACCTATCCAGAGGCAAGTCTACGAGATCCAGCCTCAGCTGATTGGATTAGTGAAACAATATGTCTTTAATGGTCTTCCAGGCGAGAATCCAATGAATTATATTGAGAATTTTGAAGGCATGTGCAGCATAACAAGTTCAAACGAATTCCAATGGACTATGTTAAATGCAAGTTTTTCCACCACTCGCTTTCTGATAAAGCTTCTAGATGGTTGAGGTCTTTACCTCTAGGTTTGCTCACTTCTTGGGAAGAGGTTCGAGCTGCATTTTTAGATCTGTTTTACACCAAGTCGAAGACTACAGTGTTGAGAAACAAGATTACTGTGTTTCAGCAACGTTATGGTGAGTCTTTCAATAAAGCTTGAGAAAGGTTTAAGGGGTTAAACGAGACTGTCCACATCATGGGTATTTGGATGAACAGTTGTTGAACATCTTCTATGGTGGAATCAAGTGGGACTACAAGAATCCTCTCAATGCAGCTAGTAATGGAGATTTCATGACTAACACAAGCGATGAAGCCTTCACCTTTATCGATAACTTAGCTGCAAGTTCTGGTAGCCATTACCCACAGTATGACCGAGGTAGGAAGGTAAACATCATTGAGACTTAGAAGATATAAGAGCTTGCTGAGAAGCTCAACATGCATATCAAGGATAGTCAAGGAAATCAGAGAGGTGTGCATCAGTTGGATGATGATAGAGAGGTAACGTAGGTTCAAGATGATTCAGAGTTGTTAGATGAGTAGAGAGAAGTTGACTACGTGAACTGGCAGAACAGAGAATAGAACCAGAATTATCTTTCTTACAGGAGCACCAACGTAAAGAATCCCCAAGATGTAGTGTGTCCAGCTCCGGAAGACCTTATGGATCACCTTTTCAAGGGAAACCGGTTGTACAAGGTTCTGATGGAACAACCAGAATCTAGGAGGGAATAATTGGCAGAGACTGTACAATCTGTACTAGCAGCAAGCACCACAGCAGCAGTAGACGCCAGCGAGTTCTTCGGGTACATCTAATGACCAGATCAAGGCTTTGATCTAGCAGCTTGCAACCGAGCAGCAAAAAACCACCAGGGAGTTAAACACCAAAGTCGACAGTATGTACAGTGATCTTAACAGTAAGTTCGAATCAGTTTCTGTGCATTTGAAGAAGTTGGGTACTCAAGTGGCCCAAATTGCTGAAGTGATGAGAAGACCCCATGGAGATCTTTCTGGGAAAGTTGAGAAGAACCTGAAAGAATCTTGTAATGTTGTTAATTCAGAAATTGAGGAAAGCAGTGCGAAGCATGAGGCAAGCAAGGATGGGAAGTGAAAACCACCTATTACATTCCCTCGAGAGCTTACTAAGCTTGAGGATCAAGGAGAATTCATGATTCCATGTATTTTAGGGAAACTGATTTTCAGTGATGCACTTTGAGATTTTGAAGCACGTGTGAATGTCATCTCGTTGGAAACGATGAAGAGGTTGGTAATTGAGTTGATGCAAGAGCATAACTCCTTCATCTCTTTTGGAGACGCCACCTCAAAGTGCCCAAGAGGAAGGTTAGTTGATTTCACTCTTCTTGTTGGAAACTGCAAGGTTCCAACAGATTTTACTGTGGTAGAGATGGTGAAGGATGGAGCAGTTCCAATACTTCTGGGAAGACCCTTTCTGAAGATTGTGGGAACTAAGATTGATTTCCCTAACAAGAGTGTAGTTCTGGAGAATGTGAACAAAGAAGTCTCTTATCCTATTAGAGTTTCGACTAGTAATCTTTGTGGGATGATCACAAAGGAGCAATTTCAGAATCCAAAGTTTCAGTTTCGACACGCTTGACACATGATGAACTCGATTATGAATCAGATGAAGTGTACAATGTTACTTCCAATCTACGAAACAATAATCTCTGTAAACAACCTCAAAACACTTCTCATACACACATGTCGAGTTATCATATTCGTACTTACCTGTTACATACTTTACTAATGTCTGTCCACATAGCTTGTTAGATAATACTTACCCGCTACATTAAAGTTCTCATTACCAATTTATCCTAAACACACCTCTCCAAGTAATCTGAACCCAGTACATGATTTCATCTATTACCGGGTAATTTTAACTCCATTCATAGCCAAGTTATCCTATCATTACTAATGGAATATAGCTTATTCTAATCTCTCTAAAACCTTACCTGCAACCCTTAATATAGCAAAACTTGTCCAATTCACAACTCATTTTACATATTTCTTTCCATTCCATTCCAAATTCCCTTACTTCTTCAGTTACATCTTAAATTACTTCTCATGCACACATGTCTAGTTACCCGATTAGTACTTACCCGTTATATGCTATACCTATGTCTCTCCACCTTACTTGTTTTGTAAAACCTTACCCGCTATCCCCAACATCTTGCATTTTTGCAAATTTATCTCGTTCCAATAGCTTTTGCTTGTTCTAAATACACAATTCTTGAACGTAATGGGTAACACCACTTGTGTGTGCTATTATATAGGTAACTACACAATTAGGTAACACCACTTCTAAATACGCAAATACTTGGTATTTTTTTAAATTCCTCACCTTTCTTTATGATGGGTATCAATATTGATACCCTCGATCTCCATAATGGTGCATATCACTTCACTTGCTGATGTCATTAAAGTTGACTTCCTTCTAATACAAATTCTCAGCCACCAAAAATTAAATGCTTATGTAATTCTACTTTCTCTCACACAGCTTTTTAAGCAAAAGGGAATAATCGTCAAACATTCATGTGGGCCTTAGTTATTTTCTTCATTTCCATTTAACTATGGCTATTCTCTAAATTAGTTTTTTTCATGAATATCTAGCAAATTCACCTTTGATATTTTATGACTTTTAAATAGTATACTAGGTCTTAATAAACACCAACAATCATTCAACAATAAGTTAGTTGACTAACAACTAAGTAAACCCGTCCATCTATAGGGTGTAATTGGTAATGCTTCTAATTGTTATAGAGAGTAAAATTTTTTACAAAGTATTGAAATTGACTTAATTGTGCTTTAAGTTTATTTTTTGGATCTTTGTGCTCTAAAAAACCAATTTTTTATTAATAGAATATTTTTTTGCTGTAGAAATCCAATAACCTAAAACCAAAATTTTTGAACTTTAAATTACTACATCAATAGAATTTACAGCAAGAAAACCTACATCCACAAAAATCTGTAGCAAAAAAACATACAACCAAAAACTAAAACCTACATCCTTTACCAATTAGTCAATAATCGCTTTTGGCAAATCATGAATGTTGGAAAACGTCACTTTTGGAATTCCCCAGATCACAGGCCATTACTTTTAATCTCTACTCAAAATTTCATTTGGTGTTATGTGCTCGTTCGGGTACCGCCTAGCGATTAATCAATAAATAAAAAACTATGTGGAGATTAATCGGAATTTTATTTTTATATATAGGCATATATTGTGTATAAGAGCCAAAGAATGTATGTTAGTCTAGTGGTAAAATCTCTTGAAAGGTCCAAGTCATGTGTTAGACGCCCAATATCAACTTTTTAGCCCTACTTTTTCTTTTTTACTTAAACATATGGTAAAATTGACTTTTCACCTCATTTTTTCCCTCTGATTTTTTCCATGTAAACCCTGAAACCGGCGGTTGCAATCATTGATGTCAATTTTACTTACTTTTTCATATTTTTTCTTTACAATTGTGTCTAAAACTCACAGATCTGATCAATTATATCAATTTTTAAGTGAAAAATGTTTTTCTTTTTCAATATTCTGTCTTTTTGGCCAATTTGATGAAAACTTTTGAAGATAGAATAGGAAATTCACTTATTATTATTTGTTAACCCTAGTTTGGGACTCTCCAAAACCTTGTATAAATATGTTTCTATGTCAATCAATAAAGCCAAGCCGTCCAGTACCTTATTCTACATGGTATCAGAGCTGACCTAATTCTCTAAAGTTAACCTAATTACCTTGCCATGGTCGAAGTTGACAATGTTGGTGATGGGGCCGTTGTGCCGGTTGCTGGGAAAGTGTCGTCCTACAGTTTTTCGAGCTCAGATAATCCAGGAGCTGTTATCACTCCAATCAAGTTGAATGGAGACAATTATAACGAGTGGTCTATGGAGATGCTAAATGCATTACAGGCAAAAAGAAAATTAGGGTTCATCAATGGAACACTAACTAAGCCTGCAATGGATCATCCTGATTATGAAAATTGGCAAACGGTCAATTCTATGGTGGTGGGATGGATTCGTGCAGCTATTGAGCCGAAAGTGAAGTCTATGGTTGTGTTTATCTCGGAGGCTAATCAGTTGTGGAGTGAGTTGAAGGAACGTTTCTCAGTGGGAAACACGATTCATGTCCATCAAATCAAGTCACAGCTTGTGTCATGCCGACATAATGGGTCATCGGTCCTAGAGTACTATGGACGTTTGTGTTCTTTGTGGGAGGAGCTAAACATGTATCGTACCCTTCCAAGTTGTACATGTGGTGCATCGAAAGAAATTTCCAAGGAAAGAAAAGAAAAGCTTCATCAATTATTCATGGGATTAGATGATGCTAGATTTGGATCCATGAGTGCCACGATATTGGGCTTAGATCCATTGTCGTTGCTTGGTGAAGCGTATTCACGCGTGGTTCGTGAGGAGCAGCGAGTGTTGTCTTCGCTTGATCGAGAACAACATAGTGCAGTTGGGTTTTTGACACGATGAAGGACTGATTCGGGAAGTGTAGTTAACTCCGATTCATCAATTTTGAAGAAGATTCAATTGGTTTTCACTCATTGTGGACAAAGTGGTCACGAAAAGTCAGGATGTTGGCAGATTGTGGGGTTTCCAGAGTGGTGGTTAGAAATATCTGAGAAAAATGGCTGTAACAAAGGAGCTGGACGTGGACGAGATCGTGGGTCTAATCATGAAAAAGGACCAATGGTTGCTGCTCATGCTACTCACGCAACAAGCTCCAATTCTTCTAACTTTCCCGAGTTGTCTTCCGATCAATGGAAACTGCTGCAGCAACTCCTTGTGGAAAAGTCTAGTCAAATCGTGGGTTCGGGAACTTCAGACAAATTGTATGGTAAGCAGGGACTCGGTGATGTGATTGTTGATACCGGAGCTTCACACATATGACTGGGAACCTTTCTTGTTTACATCCCTTGCAAAAAATCTCAACATGCACAGTAGGATTTGCTGATGGAAGTAAAACTTTCGCTGTAAATGCGGGAATATTCCAATTGTCTGATGCCATATCATTGCATAATGTGTTATATGTGCCTTCACTTAATTGCACTTTGGTTTCAGTTGCTAAATTGTTGAAACATACGTCTTGTGTGGCCATGTTCACTTATGCGCTTTGTATTTTGCACATCCGTTTCACGAAGATTCTGATTGGAGCCGGTGAATAGCGAGACGGAGTATACTACTTTACACATACTGCTGCCAAGTTGAATTTGGTCACTAACATCTTTGATCCAGTTCTTTGGCATCAGCGATTTGGTCATGCTTCCTATTCAGTTTTATCTACCTTACCCTTGTTTTCTAGTTCTTCTACTAATCATTCTCAGTCTTCTGACGTTTGTTTACGTGCAAAACAAACAAGGGATGTATTTCCAGAAAGTTTTAATAAAGCCATTGAGCCTTTTTCTTTTATACATTGTGAAGTGTGGGGACCATATCGAGTCTCTAGCTCATGTGGAGCAGTCTATTTTTTGACAATAGTAGATGATTATTCTTGTGCAGTATGGACATACTTGCTGGCTTCAAAATCTGAGGTGAAACGGGTTTTTTGAAAGAATTTGTGGCATATGTCGACAACCAGTTCGGAAAGAGTGTTAAAATTGTTCACAGTGACCATGGAACAGAGTTTATGTGTCTTGAACCTTATTTTCGTGAAATGGGGATTGTATATTAAACCTCTTGCGTGTATATACCACAGCAGAATGGACGTGTGGAGAGAAAACATTAGCATATCTTAAATGGCACTAGAGCATTGCTCTTTCAAGCCTCATTACCGGTCAAGTTTTGGGGAGAATCTGTAATGACTGCAACTTATTTGATAAATAGATTTCCATCCTCGGTTCATAAGGGTCATTCTCCTTATGAAGCTCTTCATGGACTTCCGCCGGATTACACTCATTTGCATGTTTTTGGGTCCAAGTGTTTTGTTCACCGTGTTTCGCGTGATAGAGATAAGGTCAGTGAAAGAATTCGCCAATGCATATTTCTTGGTTATCCTTTTAGTCAAAAGGGTTGAAAATTTTATGATATTGTTAATGATGAATTCTTGTTTCAAGAGATGTGGTATTTCGTGAAGATATTTTTCCGTATGCTAGTGAAAGTGTCTATTGAAGTGCAAGTGACGATGAAACCGTAGATCTGGATTTGATAGATGATGTTGAGGAGGAGCTGGTATCATCTGAACCTTTAAACGATAGGGGGAGTTTGGTTACTAATAGTGCTGGTGCGAATGCTCTTGAAGATTCAAGTGTTTCTCGTGATGAGGAGGCAACGGTTCCCTCTTCTTCACTACCTCCTACAGATAATGTCATGAATACAACCATTGCTTCTGAAGTTGTGTCTGAGCCAATGCCACATGTGGAACCTTCAGAAACTGTACCACCACGTCGTAGCAAAAGGGTTGTTCAACCTTCTGTAAACCTGCAAGACTATGTTCAGTACAATGTCACATGTAAAGTAGTTGATCCTGATTCTTCTCCGCCCTCCTCAGCGTCTTCTACGGTCCAAGGTATGTCTCTTTACCCTCTCACATATTATATTTCTAATGAGAAATTTTTAGATACACACAAGGTATATCTTGCGATCATATCCGAGAATGTTGAACCAAAATATTTTGGTGAAGCGGTAAAGATAAAGGTGTGGAATAATGCAATGACGAAAGAAGT
Organism: Lepidium africanum; assembly: GCA_900406405.1. Classification (NCBI taxonomy): domain Eukaryota; kingdom Viridiplantae; phylum Streptophyta; class Magnoliopsida; order Brassicales; family Brassicaceae; genus Lepidium; species Lepidium africanum. Next base: position 4,870 of record OVAX01000971.1, on the reverse strand, counting down.
TGTTGCGCTTGAAGACCAGCACACGTGGGATTTGCGATCTACCTGATGGACGGGTCGCTCTTAGATCTCAATGAGTATATAAGACAAAGTATAATGCCGATGGTACAGTTGAACATCATAAGGCTCGTTTGGTGGTTCTTGGCAATAATCAGATTGAAAGAGTAGATTATTCTGAGACTTTTGCACCTGTTGTAAAGATGACAACAGTTCGATCTTTGTTGAGACTTGTTGCAGCACAAGGATGGGAGGTTTACCAAATGGATGTTAACAACGCGTTTTTACATGGTGATCTCGAAGAAGTGTACATGAAGTTGCCACCTGGTTTCCGCCATACACATCCAAATAAGGTGTGTTGTCTTAGGAAATCTTTGTATGAGCTTAACCAGGCACCATGCTGTTGGTTCAAGAAATTGTCTGATGCCTTGCTTAAGTTTGGTTTCACACAGTCCTATGATGACTACTCATTTTTCTCTTACACAAAGAAATTCATGGAAATACGTGTTTTGGTTTATGTTGACGACTTGTTGATTTCTGGTAATGATAGCTATATGATACAAAGCTTCAAGGACTATCTCATCAAGTGTTTTTCTATGAAAGATCTAGGCAAGCTAAAATATTTCCTTGGTATAAAAGTAAGTCGCAGTCCTGATGGAATTTACTTATCTCAACAAAAGCTCTTGATATTATCTCTGACAGCAGACTTGTTGGTTCTAAACCTACTGTGACTCCTATGGTGCAAAATCCTAAGCTAGCTGTGGATGATGGACCTCTTTTGGATGATCCAACGAAGTATCGTAGGTTGGTTGGTCGTTTGATTTATCTCCTAAGTACTCGAATAGACTTGTGTTATTCGGTGCATGTGTTATCTCAGTTTATGCAGTCACCTTGTGAAGCACATTGGGATGTCGCTCTTCGTGTTGTTCGTTATTTAAAAAGTGCTCTTGGTGCTGGTATACTATTGAAATCCGATAAAGACTTGTCACTTGCAGTGTACTGTGATTCTGATTGGGTTGCTTGTCCGTTGACAAGACAATCACTGAGTGCTTATGTTGTTATGTTAGGAGACTCACCGATTTCTTGGAAGACAAAGAAACAAGACACTGTTTCTCATTCCTCTGCTGAAGTTGAATATCGTGCGATGGCTGTTGCACTTCGTGAAATCAAGTGGTTCCATAAGTTGCTAAAAGAATTGGTATTGAACATGCTGCGCCTGTTCGTTTGTTCTGTGATAAAGCAGCGATTCACATTGCTACTAATCCGGATTTTCATGAACGCACCAAACATATTGAGTTTGATTGTCATACTGTCCGGGATGTTGTTTGTGATGGAGTTATCTCTTTACATCATGTCTGTACTAACACTCAACTCGCAGACATCATGACGAAGGCATTGAGTCGAGACCAATTTTTATACTTAATGTCCAAGTTGGGCATTCAAAATCTTCATGCTCCAACGTGAGGAAAAATATTGAGGGTAGAATAGAAAATTCACTTATTATTGTTTGTTAACCCTAGTTTGGGACTCTCTAAAACCTTGTATAAATATGTTTCTATGTCAATCAGTAAAGCCAAGCCGTTCAGTATCTTATTCTACAAAACGTCATGGTCCTTCACTGAATAATATTTTTTCGGTGTGTAATTGGCCGCCACAACCGCGATTTTGAACAAAAACTTTTAATTAATACAATTATACAAAGTTGATATTCATTGATAAAAAAAACCATTTAACAAGGTATTAAAATAGAGTTACCCTAGAAACAATTCTTTCTATAAATTATCATTTTAACTTTATTTTCTATTTCTAAAAATACAAATCAATTACGTAAAGTCATACATAATATGTAATTCTGGTTTTAAATAATATATAATTTTTATATTCAGTGAGAAATAACCTAAAACAAAAATTAAAAATATATGGTTCACAAAAAAGAACTTATCGTCAGTATTTACATAATTGTCAGATTTCGTTGAACCTTGTCCACACCAAAAAAGACGAATTTGGTGTCGTTTTCTAGAAAAAATAAAATAGAATTTCCAACGTGAAGATTCGAAAGACCAAGTTGTCAAATTGCTTTCCCTTTTTAGAAAAAATAAAAACATTATCTTGATTTTTGTATCTTCGATGCTGCATTTAGAATATTTATTCTTTGATTTAATATAAATTTAATTTAATTTAACTAGAAAATAAAAACATCGCTAGCCGACTTGCTCTCAATTTAGTGGTTAGAATGATCCAGTTAATGACTTGGTATTATGGTTCAATTCATACTCACTGCATTATAGTAGCTTAAAAAAGAGAATTTCAGAGATGAACTTTAGTTTATGGATATGCTCTTATTGATCCAATATTGACAGAAAAAAACATCACTATTGTTTATGGTAGTATGAATTCGGAAGCTACTTTAAAATTTTATTAATTGACATATATTTACATTGATTTATTATTTATTATATGAATATAAATCAATAGCCGAGTTCTTCTAGTCTAGTGGTTAGGATGATCCAGCTAATAATTATGACATTTAGGGTTTGATTCCACCTCTCTACATAACTGCTAGATTAATTAGGAATTTTAAGGTTGGACTAGATTATATCGGATCTTGTTGATCCAATTGTTGACAAAAAACAGAATATAAATCATTAAAAGTTTAAAATTAATTTTAAATTATTTTCTAAATCTTGCTTTTTTTGGATTCTCCTTTATTTGAGTGAATTGTTGTCTTCCATGGAATGGCTACATTAAAATAGCGAAACCTAGGTAAGCGACGTAAAACATAATCTTGTTTTGGTAAATTTTTATAAGAACTATCCAAAAGTTTCCAAGCTTAAATTTTGTTGTTGTTGTGAAAAGGTAGACTAGTCTCCCTATTTTATTAAGAAATTATAGCGAAAAATCAACTACAACAAACTTTAGGGAAATATACTCCATCCTTGTCATCATCCAACAATGAAGATAGGATATCAGGAACTAAAGAAAAAGTATAAAAACCAAGCAGTAAAGAAAATACATAGTTCGCTAATATATCTACAAGACGATTACTATTTTCATATGCGTATGTAAAATGGACTATCTAGTCCTTTAAAACAAAACCGTAACACAAACGCACCAGGAATAACAGAGGATACGAGTCTTCGATCCCTACATGTAGAAACCCAACAACAATCTTCGAATCTATCTAAATTTTCACGTGCCGAACTCCTTGCCTCCAAACAATATATAGGTCATAGTAAACACCCCCAAAGTTCAGCAAGCGGTGCTATACATATACCAATGTTAATAGCAAAACCCGAGCACCATCCTCCCGTGCTATCAGCTAGAAACAAACAAAAATTAACATTTATATGCAATAAACTAAAACGATGCATGGCAAAAACCAAGTGTCCAAACTAGATTCATTACCATAAGTTCATGGCAAGAGAACTATCTTCCACACAATATAAATCAAGTGTTTCAAACTGAAACTCTTTGTTAAAGAGATATACATACCCAACTTTCACCTAGGAAAATCAAAATAAACATTTAACCATTTTACGAAATACATTTTCACTCATTTAGATTTTTTTTATGTAGCATAACTTTACAAATTAAATGAAACAGGTTTTCCAAAATATAATATTTAGTCCGTTAAAACATAAGGTTTTAATTAATTAAACAATGAAAATTAAATTGTGTTTTGTTTTAGAGTAAAACATATTGTTAGGTATTAATAGTTGAATACTTTGTTCAAGTGAAAGTTCAATACTTTGACTTTTGTTTTGCAGTTCCCCTCCCCAAACTCCCCAATGGTTAAAGAGAAATGTGAGCTAATTTTTCTTTTTTTGTCGAGCTAAACCTTTGACATAGTCCTTTTAATTTTTCTCTTGAATGTTTAGATATTTTCATTTATAATTCACATGATTAAATCTACATTAGATAATTTTAAAGTAATAGTGTCTTTTTCAACAACTTAACAAAATTGATAAAACCTTACATATAATCAAATCCTTCCAAACTCCTAATAATATCTTATAGATAAACATAATTTTTTTAAGTCGAACTAGATTAGAGAACACAGCAAATGATTTTGTATACATATATATTACCACATTACTGTTCTGACAAAAAAAAGCAACATAAAATAACATAAGAAAAAGATTGTGATCTAATAATTTAATGGTCTATAGAAAAAGTCTCAGTGACAAAAAAAAAAAAACGAAAGAGTCCAAACATTTTAGATTTAAAAAGTATCTATATTTAATATTGACTACGACATTTAATACCCTTGCACCGGTCATGTGTATATATAATTGTCTACAGAGAGCTTTCCTTTCACCACAAACCAAATCTAAAATGGCTGACATATGGCTTCTCTCACTTCTCTTCCTCATCTGTATTCTTCTCTTCGCTTACAACAAGAAGAAACAGAGGAAATGCCATCAATTACCTTCTCCTCCTAGCTTTCCAATCATCGGAAACTTACACCAGATCGGAGATTTACCACATCAAGATCTATGGAAAATGTCCAAAAAGTATGGTCCTGTGATGGGTTTAAAGCTTGGAACAGTCCCAACAGTCATAGTTTCTTCCTGTGATACAGCAAGACAAGTTCTCAAAGTTCAAGACCTCAATTGTTGTAGCCGTCCAGACTTAATAGGTACTTAGTTTCAGTTTGTATTTCTCTGTTTTATAAAAAAAGGTCAACGAAACTCTTGAATCTTAAATTTTGATTTCGTTTCAGGGCCAAGAGAGCTTACTTACAATCTGGATATTGCTTTTGCTCCTTATGATGTTTACTGGAAAGAAATAAGGAAGCTTGGTGTTCAAGAACTATTTAGTCCTAAACAAGTTCACTTGTCTCAATCCATTAAGGACGAAGAGGTCAATAAACTGA
>OVAX01000970.1:0-58425 GCA_900406405.1 Lepidium africanum | reverse complement strand
ACAGCTTCCACCTCCGAGTGCAATGCCGAGAGACTTCGCCGAATTTGTCGTGCTCCCCGACTATCTCCATGTGCAGTATCCGAAAAACAAATCCACCCAAGACCCGAAACGGGGTCTGAACTTTTCCAAGAGGCATCAACGAAGCATATATAACCCTCAAAAGATGGGTCCGCGGTTAAAGGTAAAGACACCTCTGACCAAATCGAATCCGAGCTTCGTAATCCATGTTGGGATACATGATTTATTCGACACTTTGCTTGCATCCATTCTGACATCTCTTGCTCCGCCTGAACTAGCAACACCCGGGGGTTTGTACTCGTCCCAGCAAAGCAATTCTCATTCCTGTCCTTCCATAGAAGCCAAATCAACCAAGGAAAAACTTTTCCGATCATGGAATCATGAATTCGCGAGAGCAGGAAATCCAGATTATACCAAATGGAGTTTCCTGGAAAAACATCAACGGGTGAGGGAATAGAAGATAATGCCCATGTTTGAATTGCCGGAGGACATTCAAACAGGACATGATTAATCGTCTCTTCCTCCGCCCCGCATCTACTACATCTCGAATCACTGCTAATTCCTCTACTAGTCAGATTCATCTTAACAGCAACACATCCTGATAGCGCTTGCCAAATAAAATGTTTTATCTTATTCGGACAATCCAATTGCCAAATTTTTGAATATAATGCACAAAAATTTGGCCCATAGCAAGCCAAGTGTAAATTAGAGCTACTTTCCTCTAGTTTATATCCAGACTTGACTGAATAACGACCTGATTTTGAATAATGCCAACCCCAATAATCAGATCTAACTCGACATGGAATCGGGATACCCATGATTAGGTGGACTTCAGAGGGAATGAAATATTGACATAGTAAAACCTTTTTCCAAGATCGGGTTTGAGAATCAATAAATTGATCTACTGTAAGATCCGGATATATACTGGGATCGCTACCAATAGCCGCTCTTGGGTGAATATCTGGTATCCATGAGTCCCTCCACACCGCTATAGAGCGACCATCTCCAATTTTTCTTATTTTGCCCTTATCAACCAGAGACCTAGCAGAGGTAATACTCCTCCATCAATAAGATGAATTAGCCGGTATAATAGTTGTGAGTGGACACCTATTCATATAATATCTCCCTCGCATAACCTTAGCGAACAAAGACTCGGGGAAGTCGATCAACCACCATAACTGTTTGGCGAGTAGAGATGAGTTAAATTCCTCCAGAACCCGGAACCCCAACCCACCTTCCTGTTTAGGTTTACATAGGCTTTTCCATTTTTTCCAGTGAACACCTTTTGATGTCTCAGAGTTTGACCACCAAAATCGTGCTATGACTGAATTTAATTTTGTTATTATAGTCTTGGGAAGACGATAACATGACATGACATAAGTTGGCAAGGCCGTCAGTACTGATTTTATCAGAACTTCCTTTCCTCCTTTGGAAAGAAAACGTGAAGACCAGCTAGAAATTCTTTCTTCGAGTTTTTCCCGGACAAAGGCAAAAACTTTTGTCTTAGCACCAGTAATATCCTCTGGTAATCCTAGATAAGAACCCATACCTCCAAGTTGGTTGATACCCAGTATATTATGGATCAACACCTTTTCATTAGGGGGGATTGATTTCCCAAATTGGATAGAAGATTTATCAAAATTAATCTGTTGTCCAGATATTCGTTCATAATCCTTAAGAATCGTGATAATTTGTTCCGCTTCCTCTGTATTAGCTTTACAGAAGAAAAGGCTATCATCAGCAAATAAAAGATGTGATATCCTCGGGCTCGCACGAGAAATAGGAATGCCCGAGATAAGATTAAGATTTTCTGCATTTCTCAACCTAGAAATGAGAACCTCCTAGGTTGAGAAATGCAGAAAATCTTACAGTAGAAATGCAGATAGGAATTACCAGTACTTATTACATAATATCCAAAATATTATTACTTTTATAATTTTTTTTAAAATTTCAGCAAAAAACTAAATTACTAAAATATTAATAGAAACTCAAATATTTACGAAAATATCATTTTTCTTCAATTCTTCCAACCACTATTACCAACCAAAACAAAACTCTAAATGGTAGTTTATCTCTCCATTTTTCATCCTTTATGCTTCTTCCCAACCTTCAACCACATTATCTCATATTCTCTCTTCATTTCTACCAAAAAAAACTCCCTAATTTTCTTACATTTTTCGGTCCATTTAAGAAGTATAAGCAACAAGTAACGGTTTAGTTCCACATTCTAGGCGTTTAAAAGGTAACTATAATCACTAACTCATATTTAGCTATTTCTTGTATAATTCGTAAATTTGCAGAGAGTAAACTTCAGGTGAAGTCTCCACCCATAGCAGACTTCACCTGAAGTCTCCATGTCAACGCAGATGTTAGTTTTGCATTTGACTATTTTCTAGGTTTGGAAAGTAGACTTCAGATGAAGTCTTCTCATTCTGGTTTGGAAAAAAAAACAGGTGGAAACTTCAAATGAAGTCTACTGAATTCTGAGTCAGTTTTGCAATTAACTGAAAATTTGACTTTTAAGTAGACTTCATTTGAAGTCTCCGCAGAAAAAAGAGACTTCAAACGCAGTCTACTATATGTAGAGGGGTTATTTTTGTAGTTGACTAACATTAGAGTTTTTTGACCAAAAAACTTTGGAAATTAATTTGAAATTGCAGACTTCAGATGAAGTCTTCTGAAACTCGGAAGACTCCAAATGAAGTCTACATTAGATACTCAGTAATGGGTCCTACAAATAATTTTTGTAAAAAAAAAAATTGATAAAATAATGTAAACTTCTTTTGAAGTCTCCTTCATTTTCGTTGGAGACTACAATTGAAGTCTGCTCTGTCGGAGACTTCACCAGGAGACTTCTGCATTAAAAATCAAAGTTAGTCAATTGCAAAAGTAACCTCTGTTTTATAGTGTAGACTTCACCTGAAGTCTGCAGAATTATGTGGAGACTTCTAGTTTCAAACGAACCCTAGGAGACTTCATTTGAAGTCTTCTTGTAAAATTTATTATCCTGGGCAATTGCAAATTTAACCTCCAAAACTGGAGACTTCTCTGGAAGTCTTCTACTTGAAAGTCAACATTTAGTCAAATGTAAAAATAACTTGCGGAGACTTCTATAGAAGTATACTTTGGTGCTCATAGACTTCATTTGATGTCTCCACAGTTTCAAAGTAGACTTCATCCGAAGTCTCTCAGTGCTAATATTTTAAAATTAAATTTTTAGTGGGTAGTAACGATACTTTGAACTAATTATATGGTTCTAATATCGTTTACATAATATTTTACAGGAAAATGGTTCAGCTACCGGTTGTTTATGGAGAGTGGGTAATGAAAGGCTTGTGTTGGTATTTCGAGGTTGATAATTGTAGAGGAAGAATATTATTTGTAGAGGATGGGTGTACACATGGTGAACTTCTTGGAATGGTACAAGATGATTACGATCTCGATGTGGAAACTGAAACTGCAGAATTAACATATTCACTTCCAGTTTCAGTGTTGCAAGAAATGCCACCTAATACTCCTCCAATGCACGTCACAAATGATAGACAAGTTAGAAACTTGGTTAAGTTATGTAAGCTGCACGTTGTACGTTTATGTGTTACTGGTGGTTTTAGAGAGAGTACAAATGAAGCAGATAAAGGTGACGCAAAATAGGACCATGATGTCGAGCAATACATAGATGAAAACGGGGATGAAGATCTTTTAGAAAATCTTTTGTATTATTTCTTTTATGTTTTGTTCATGATATTATGTGAATAACTTAGGAAATTCTTCCTTGTCCTTAAACTCACTTTTTAAAAGATTATTGAAATTAATAAAGGTTTGATATGTTTAAGAACTCTTGTAACCAAAATAACAAAAAACAATTTCGCTTACATATAACAACTTGTTATAATATCAAAAGACTCCACAGAAACCTGAAACAAATCATATCAAAAAGATTCCATCATTAACTAGATTAGACCAAAAAAACTAGAACTTTTCACAAGATTTCATTTCAAAAAAAAATCTTTAACTAGAAAACACAAAGAAAAATCAAACTTGCTCAGAACTATCATTACAAATGAAATCTTACACAAGAGAATTCATATCAAAAAGATTTTTCACAAGAAAAAAATTGATATTTCACAAGAAAAGTTATATAAAAAAAATCTTTCACAAGAAAAGTTAAAAAAAAAGATCTTTCACAAGAATTTTTTTTTAAAAATAGATCTTTCACAAGAAAAATTCAAAAAAAAAAGATATTTCACATCATATTCATTAAAAATGTAATTTTTAACTAAATATAATAAAAATCAAATTTTTTTCACAAGATCTCATTTCAAAAACAAATCTTTAACAAGAAAGCACAAAAAAAAATCAAACTTTCACACAACTTTCTTTAAAAATAAAATCTTTCACAAGAAAATTCAAAAACGTTAGATCTTTCACATAAGATTCATTAAAAATGCAATTTCTAGCTATAAAATATACAAAAATTGAATTTTTCATAAGATTTCCTTTAAAAATCGGATCTTTAACTACAAAACACAAAAAATCAATACTTTAACAAGAAAAGAAAAAACTCACATTTTCCAAAACAATTCTACCTTTTTGAGAGACATGATGGATGTTGGCCATAGACAAGAGGCTTCAGTGCCTGGAAGCTTCTCATGGAACATCCAAAAAAAAAATGAAAATTATGAGAAAATAGTGAAAAAATCTTAGATCTTGAATGAGGAGAGAAGAGTTCAAATTTCTTACATTTTGGCCGAAATGAGACACAATACGTTGGCTGGAAAAGAGACATACACGTTGAAGAATTCTTTAACCCGTAAACCCTAAACCCTAAATTCTGAATTTTGTATCGTAAATTCTACACCGCAAATCCCACATGATTACTATATCTTATTTCCCTAAGCACTAAACCATGACATAGTTTGTTTATGATGAACTTTGTGGTGTGATTTTTCTTTAGTTTAGTTGACCTTATTTTTGTGAAAATTTAATTTGAATACATCATAATAGTTTATTTTTAGATTTTTTAATAAAAATTATAAGCATATAAACATAATTACTATTTTAATTTTAAATAAAATATATAATTAAAGAGGAGATTTCATAAGAAATCTTCTGCTGAAACTAGTAGACTTCAAATGAAGTCTTCTTTACGGAGACTTCACCTAAAGTCTTCATTTTCTGTGTGGGGTATAAAGGTAATTGCGTTCCTGGTTTTTTGTTTGGTCATTAAGATAGAATTATAAATTTACTACCCTTGTAGATTACTTTTGGAGAAAAAATCAAATGGAATATATTTTTGCATTAAAAATGAATTTTTGGTATATTTTTGTCATTTTCCTTTATATCAAATGCAAGTTTCTATGAGATGTTTTTGTTTTAACATTGATTTTGATTTATGGGCATTGTTATTGTCGTATTACCATGCTAAAAAATTGGGTTGGCAAACTAGATCAGGTGATAGCTGCAATTCGAATATTTTTGTAGCAACAACTAGATTATAGTCAAGATAAATTATAATATGTTTCTTTCACTAAGGATATCTTTTTTTATTTTTAGTAAGTACAACTTCTAATAAATATCAATTATAAGATTTCATATGCTTTAGTAAAACTTATGATTCTATCTTGGGTGATTTACTTAAAGAGTTTGTAAAATATAGGTAATTATTTAAAAAGTTCATATTATATTAAAATTACGCAACTAGTCTCTATTTTTTAAACACAATTGTACCCTTTATGTCTTTGAAAAAAAAGATGTTATTACGAAAATGTCATTAATGAAAATTGTCACATCAGCGAATCGATCATTGCAAAATCTGTCAAACTTAAAAAAATATAGTTGAGTAGACTTTAAATAATATGGTAGACTTTGAATACCTTCATGATAGACTTAGGTATAGGTAACAAACTTTTCATGGTAAACTTAAAAGTATCGATTTGAGGAAGAAATTTCTAAGCCTAGTAGACTTTGAGTTGAAGTAAGGTAGACTTTGATGATCTTCGTGGTATACTTAGGTATAGGTAACAAACCCTTCTTAGTAGACTTCAAAATATCGATTTGAGGAAGAAATTTCTAAGCCTAGTAGATTGTCAATTGAAGTGTGGTAGACTTTGATGGCCTTCATGGTAGACTTAGGTATAGGTAACAAACCCTTCATGGTAGACTTAAAAGTATCGATTTGAGGAAGAAATTTCTAAGCATAGTAGACTTTGAGTTGAAGTGTGATAGACTTAGAAGACCTTCATGGTGGACTTAGTATAGGTAATAAACCCAGCATAGTAGACTTAAAAGTTTCGATTTGAGGAAAACAATTTGAAGCGTAGTAGACTTCGAGTTGAAGTGTGATAGACTTCGAAGACCTTCATGGTAGATTTAGGTATAGGGAATAAACCCTTCATGGAAGACTTAAAAGTATCGATTTGAGGAAGAAATTTCTAAGCATATTAGACTGTTAATTGAAGTGTGGTAGACTTTGATGGCCTTTATGGTAGACTTACGTATAGGTAACAAACCTTTTATGGTAGACTTAAAAGTATCAATTTGAGGAAGAAATTTCTAAGCATAATAGACTTTGAGTTGAAGTGTGGTAGACTTTGAAGACCTTCATGGTAGACTTAGGTATAGGTAAGAAACCCGGCATAGTAGACTTAAAAGTATCGATTTGAGGAAAATTTTTTGAAACCTAGTAGACATTCATGATAGACTTTGATGACCTTCATGGTAGACTTTGAAAACCTTCATGGTAGGCTTTGAAGACCTTCAAGGTAGACTTAGGTATAGGGAACAAACCCAATATGGTAGACTATGTGAGGGAGAAATACCTAAGAATAATAGACTTCCCATTACAGTGTGGAAGACTTTGAAGACTTCATGGTAGACTTAGGTATAGGTAACAAACCCCGTATGGTAAACATGAAAGTATCGAATTGAGAATAAATTCCTAAGCTTGATAGACTTTTAATTGAAGTGAGGTTGACGTTGAAGACCTTCATGGTAGATTTGAACGTATCAATTTGAGGATAAATTCTTAACTTTGATAAACTATCAGCTGAAGTGAGGTAGATGTTGAAGACCTTCATGGTAGACTTAATGAAAGTCAACTATCATAGTGGACATAAATATATCGATTTAATGAAATTTCTAAGTATAGTAGACTACTAGTTTAAGTGTGACAGACGTTGAAGACCTTCATGGTAAAACTTAGGCAAAGTTAGCAAACTGAGCATGGTAGACATGGAAGTATCGGTTTGAGATAAATTTTTAAGCTTGATAGACTATCAGTTAAAGTCTACCAAACAACCATTAAAGTCTACCAAACAACTATTAAAGTCTATCAAAAAAACCATTTCTCATCTCATGAGAAACGGCAAAATTTATGTTTTTAAAAATTATTTTTTAAAAAAAATTTTCTTTCAAAAATTTTTAATAGCAAAAATTAAGGGCAAAACGGATTTTTTCCTTTTCCACTTCAAAAATCAAACTTTGCACACACTCTTTTTTGTCCCTGAATAATACTATATTTCATAAGAGAAAAGCTTTGGGCCAAGAGTTAATTACAAAGCTCATTAGAGCCCTATTACGATGTAATTGGGTATGAATACAGACCCACGAATTGTAATATCAAAATATCGAGAAGGAATCAAACAAAAGAAGAGACTCGTCTCTTATCCTCGAACAGAGTCTTGAGATATACAAGATAACCAGATGCAACATAAGATTGCCATCTATTCTCCCCTATGACGCTGCAAGTGATGAGTGACGATCCTCTATTAGATCCTCTAGAAGCAACTTCTAATCTCCACCATGTGATTTTTAGGAGCAGAGTTTTAACTTCAACTGTAAGAGACTTGAAAGAAGGCTACGCTTTTGGTCTAAGCACAATATTGACAATATCAGGTGCTTCAGTTGCAAAAATTACCTTGTCTACTCTTAGACTAGACATACTCTGGATTGCTCAAGAGAGGGTTGGGGTTTTACTCTTTTCCAGAGATGTTATCGATGTGAAGGATCTACGGGCATAAGATAAAACCTTCCCATTGTGGACCCGAAGCACCCATGCAGCTCCTGCAACTTTGGAATATCTATTCCACAAACCTCCTATATTGCATTTTATCACATCCTTAATTCTAGTTTGCACATTCAGTTCTGACTCTAGCAAAAGATTAGCTTGTTGTGCATCAAACCATTGTTTAGAATTTGTCCTGCTTTTGTTCACCGATTCTAGAGGTGGGAATATTGAACCTTTATATAGAAACGCATTTATATTCTTCCATATAATCCACAAGGTCCAAGGAATCATTTTTCTTATGCATAGTGGAATGAGGTTAGAGCTTTGGATCGATAACATGTAGTGAATATTAGAAGTTACCGACTCCAAATCGAAACCTCCTTCAGGATTTGGGACCTCTGATAATGCCCAAGTCTGTCGAGCTAGGGTGCAGGTGAATAGAGTGTTATTCGTTGTTTCCTCCAACTGGCCGCAAATTTGGCATTTTGGGTCTACCTTCACCCCCTAGTATTGAACCTCTTCGAAACTGGGAGGCAATCAGAGAGGATTCTTCAGTAGAAGTTTTTAATCTTGAGAGGAGCGTTGATTTTCCACACTAATTCCTTAATCCCTGACTTAGTCGGCCGTTGTGTTGCTTGCTTGATGATTTCATCTTTGTTGAGTTGATTGGCAAGCCAATTCCCTGACTTAACCGAATAATCTCCACTTCTCATATGTCTCCAAACCTAGAAATCATTCTCATTTATAATTGGTTTAGACTGTTTGATGATCGCAATATCATATGGAAGGAAATGATATGCAAGTTTCTCCTCATCCCAATCTCTAGTTTGAGGATCTATAAGTTCAGCCACCTTGAGGTTTAGGTTAAAAATCGATTTCTTCCTCCACGGCAGTCTTCTTTCTCTATCGTTAATCCATGAATCCATCCACACATTAGTTTGCTTTCCATTCCCAATCAATTTATTTAAACCTTTAACTAGCAAATCTCTTCCAAAGATCACACTTCTCCAACCAAAAGAGGGTCGATTCCCCACACTTGCTTCAAGAAACTCCTTTTGATCAAAGTACCTTGATTTTAAGACTTTTGTAATGAGAGCTTCTGGATTTGTAGTATGCTCCAAGCCTGCTTTGCAAGCAGAGCTTGATTGAAATATGTCAAGTCTCTAAATCCAATTCCACCACAGCTTTTAGGAAGGCACATCTTGTCCTAACTCCTCCAGTGAATCTTCTTTTTATCCGCTGTAGCTTGCCACCAGAAGTTGGACATAGCCGAGGTGATAGCCTTAATAGTGGATTTGGGAAGTCTGAAACAAGACATGGCATGAATAGGTATTGCCATGGCCACTGCTTTCAACAGAATCTCCTTGCTTGCCTTGTGAAAGTGTCTTTGCAAGCCATCCTGTCATTCTTGTTTTCATGTTTTCCTGAATGTATTTAAGAAGGTTGGCCTTTTATCCACTGAAACATTCTGGTAATCCCAAGTAATTACCTAAACCACCTACATTTGTTACCCCCATGATGTTTTGTATTTCCTTTTGAATTCCCGGGACTGTTTTTGCTCCAAATGTGGTTGCCGATTTGTCAACATTCACCTGCTGGCCTGATCCTTCACCATAGATTCTTAAGATGAGCATAAAATCCTTTGCTTGCTGTTGATTAGCTCTGAAGAGGAAGAGGCTATCGTCAGCAAAAAGGAGTTGGTGAATCCTAGGACCTGTAGGAGAGAATGATATACCATCAATTCGACCTTCCAATTCTGTTTTGGCTAAGAGATGTGATAACGCCTTTGTACATAAGACAAACAAGAAAGGTGACAACGGGTCCCCTTGGCGAATGACACGCTCCAGAACAATGTGCCCAAAAGGCACATCATTGATCAAAACACTGTATTTCACTGATGTTACACAAGCCATCACTAGTTTAACCCATCTGAGGTTAAATCCCAATGCTTTCAAGAAATCTTCAAGGAAGCTCCACTCTACACAATCATAGGCCTTTGACATGTCCAATTTGATCGCCATATAATGCTTTGAGATAGTGGGATGTGTTCTCAATGCGTGAACCAGCTCGTGTGCTACTAATATGTTATCAGTGATGAGTCTTTCCGCCACAAACGGTGATTGAGAATGATTGACAATCTGAGGTAAAAACTCCTTCAGTCTCCTTGACATCAGCTTCGAAATAATCTTGTAATTGACTGAACACAAACTTATTGGTCTAAAATCTGCCATCTCAGCTGATTCATCTTTCTTTGGTATTAAACATAAATGTGTGTGATTCCAGTCAGAGGGAAAAGAACTTGACACAAAAAAAGCTTTTATTTCCTTACAAATAAGAGGTCCAACAGTAGTCCAATACTTCTAATAAAACAGTCCCGCCATTCCGTCAGGACCCGGAGCATTTGTTGGGCTTATTGAAAACACCGTTTCTTTTATTTCTCTATCCAAAACAGGTCTGAGCATCTCCTTATTCCTTGCTACAGAAACCTTTGGTAGAAAACCATCAAAAAGATGATCAAAGCTTTGAGGATTCGATGATTTGAATAAACCTTGGAAGTATTGGGAAGCAATGTCCCCTTTTGAGGCTTCCTCGTATTGATTGAATCCCCTTGAATCCTCTAGTTTCTTCAAAATTCTTCTGGATCTGTTAGTTTTGACTAAGGCGTGGAAGAACTTTGTGTTTCCATTTCTAGCCTTCAACAACTTTTCCATACTCTTTTGTTGCCAAAAAACCTCTTCTCCACGATTTGCTTGCATTAAGGAATGCTTCAGATCAGAGAGTTTAATAGTGCTTGGATTAGGTTCTGAGTGTTCAATTTCCAAAGCCTCCTGTAACTGAATGATTTTTTTTCCTGGAATTTAAATTATTGCGATTTTTTCATCTGCTCAATTCCTTTCTACACATCACAATCTAGTTTGAGGCAGATATAAGACCATTACCATCCGGTCTCTTCCAGGCACGATTAATCGTCTCTTGTACCTTTGGTTTATTTAAAAAACGTCTGTCAAACCTAAACTTGCCACGAAAATTAGCATGAAAAGAATGCAGCTTTACCAATACTAGTATGTGATCTGATCCTCTTTTCTCTAAGAAAACCTGGCCAGTTTCATAGAATTGTGAAAACTATTGTTGACTCCCAAAAGCTCGGTCTAACTTACATTGGATCCACAAATCATGTCTCCTTCCACCCCATGTAAAGGCATTGCCTGAACTAGGCAGTTCTTTTAGCCTACAATTATCAATAAGTTGTGCAAATGATTTGCACTCTTCATCACTCCGTAATGGGCCTCTGATTTTTTCTCCACTGTGAAGGATGGCGTTGAAATCACCAAGCATACACCAGCTTTTCTATCTATTAACACCAAATCTTTGAATTCCTTCCCAAAACTCATCTCGGTGCAAAGCATTTGGGGCTCCATAAACACAGGATAAGTAAAAGCCAACATTTCCATATTTTACATAAACATCCAAAAGGTTTTTGTTTACAAAGCTGAAATCTATAGATAGAGAAGATTTCCAAAACAAAGCCAATCCCCCACTTAAGCCTATTGGCTCAACTGAATAAACTCTATCATATCCTAACCAAGCCTGCAAATCCACTATAGAGTCTCTGCTGTTCTTGGTCTCCATCAAAAACAAGACTTCCAGGAAATGTTGTTGACACATTTCCTTAAGCCTCAGAATTGTCAAGGCTTGGGACGGTCCCAAGCCTTGGCAATTCCAACTTATTATGCTCATTAGTCAAGCAGCGGTCCCTCAACAGGGACCACCGTAGTTTTTGGACGCTTGACTATCTCAGGTTTTGTCATTGCTGTTTCCTTCCCTTTCCTTTTTATGACTCCCATCATCTCAGCTTCAACATTAGAGTTCTGCATATTCGTGACATCTTCAGCGAGTAGTATCTGTTGAGCTCTGTTAGCTTTTGGTGGTCTTTTTCTGGTAGAGAGTTTCCTCACTCCTACCCCGGATTTATTCATCCCAAAGATATTGGGATTTACCATAGGGTTGATATTAGGGTGCTCTCTCATCACAGCTAGTTGTTTCTTCTTAGAAATTCCTTTTGGATTCTGTTTTTAAAAGAAAATTTCATGTGAGTAATACACCATAGCATCCTTCATGAGCTTATTCCCCTCATCCCCTGGTTTATGCTTCTGCAGATTAGAATTAGAGTTGTCATAATCATAGATGATCCCTTTACCTTTGTCCAAATCATGGGAAACTATAGGCAAGGGCTCTAGACTCAGAGTCCTCTTCTTTGTAAATGGATCTTTCTCTGCTTCAACAACCGAGACTTTAACTCTCTCTTGTCTCATGTACAGTTCATCATTTGGTCTTTTCTTTAGATACATTCTTAATTGTCTTAGCACTTCTTCTACAATCTTTGGTCGTCCTGTAATCGGGTCGATCTCAACTTGATCTTCAGAGAAGACACCAAACAACGATTCTGCAGGTTGCAGAACAAGCATTTTATTTTTCTTCTCCTAAATAGCTTTCTCTCGCGTCACTTGAGCAACATCTTGCCTTTCTTTGATCAGTAGCGGGCAGTAATCTTTATCATGTATTATTCGTTGACAATTGTAGCAGCGTTTTTGGATCCTCTCATAGTAAAACCCAACCACAATAGATTCACCCGACAGAAGCTTAATGACCCTTGACTTCCTGAGAGGTTTTAAGATATCAAACTTGACCTTAACCCTTACATATTCCTTGAGCTGAGCTTTCTCCGGGTCAAAAGGAACTTCCAACACTTGTCCCAGTATTTCTCCTATCGCCGTGATAGCTTTAACGGTGTAATAATTCATCGGGAGATTCCGAATCCAAACCCACAAAGGAATAAACATGAGGTACTCTTTTGGAGGGTTTTCGACCCATTTTTTGATGATAATCGGCCAATCACTGTACGTGTGCACTCCTTTTTCAAACACATCTTCGAGATCTTGTTCATTCTGGAAGATAAACTGGAATCGCTTTTTCGTTAGCGCAACTCCATGAACGCAACCTTGTTTTTGCCATTTTCGAGGCATGTCTAGCAAGAGACTCGACATCTTCTGGCTTCTGATGTTGAGGATCAAGCTATTCTTATCCATGGATCTATATTCTGGTAGATCTGGCATCTTGAAAGGTACATCTTCTTCTTCAATACTTAACTTCAGCAAAGCTTTATCCATGGAGTAAGACATTCTTAATAGGGAGAAGTGGATCAATATTTGATATTGCTTAACTTCTGAGACTTCGAAAATCACAAGACCGGAAAGTAAACCGTAGCTTGTGCGGCGGAGGGGCTGTAATTAACCTAACGACGAGATGATTTTGTCCACACAAAATTCTTTCTATGGCTAGGCGAAGACTCTAGTTGAGAGAGAAGGGTTTAAGCTCAAAAAAGAGAATTTTTTGTCTTTGCACACACTCTTTATGTAATTACCATATTTTCATAAACTCTTTAAGTAATTAATTCTTCTATCTTTCGTCTTATTAAATGAGCATGTTGCTCTTGGATACATATATATATATATGTGTGTATATATTGTATGATTATATATGCTTAGACGTTAAAAATGCAACGATAGGTAATATGTCGTGATATTAATTTGGTCTAGCGACAACAACATGCAAATTATGAAATCTTATAAAATATTAATAAACAAGTATTGAAATATCGAAATTTTCTTCAGTCGTTTAAGTGTCTCTCTCCAAGTCCAACAATTATTTAGTTCGCAATTATTTATATAGTGACATTTGGTATATATCAAAATTTATGGTTTTCTAATTAGAACAATATTTCAGTATTTTAACATTTACGATACTTCGAGGTTAGATATATTATTAGTTCATGATAACTGAGTTTTGTTAAGTAATTCGTTTATCTTCTAGTTATATTTTATGTTCATAGTCTCTAAAGATTATTTTGAAGTTTCAACTAAGGCTGGGCATAAAAATTAGATTCGAACCCAAATTCAAAATGCCTAAATACACGAATAGGTACAAAAATTTAAGACTCGAATTCGAATTCGAACCGAGAACCCAAACGGGTATCCGAAGACCCGATTTTATAGGTTTTTTAAGGTATTTTTAGAGTATTCTATGAGTATTTTTTGGTAATTTTAGATATTTTCACATATTTTTGAATATTTAAGTATTCAAAAATATTTTTTCTCTATTTTAAGTATCTTTATGATATTTTTAGTTATTTGTTTTGGTATTTTTAGCATTTTTTGGGATATTTCTTGCTTATTTAGGCAAGTTTTCTAAATTTGGATCCGAATCGACACAAACCTGAGTGAAACCGACCGAAAACCAAATCAAAATAGTAATCGTTCTTATAAAGATATAAATATTTTAGATCCAAAAAATCCGACCCGAACCAGATCCAAAGATTGAACGCCCAAGGCTAGTTTTAACAATTAAAAAGTGTACTCTATATGGCTCCTACCTTAATCGATGCTATGACGTCAATCGTAAAGTTTCAAAGTCGTTCCGTATAATTAGTCAAAAAAAACTAACTTTTTAGTTGGTAATTTATTTATAATATTTGACATAACGTCACTAAAATACCAAACTGTTGCGGTCATAACAGTCACTAAAATACCAAAATACGAAATGGTCAAAGCCCATAAATAACTATAGTTTAGCCCATTTTACTTGATGGGTTACCAACTATTAAGTAAACTATATAATAAAAGGAAATTTGGTTGAGTAATTTGCGAAATGACAGTGGTAGAGCATTGTATGCCATAATACTTTTACCATATAAATTTTTGAGAAACATTGTTAACAATATGTTATTGTTGGTTTTTAATTTTGTGTTTGTATGTTTATTTTGAAATTTATTGCAATATGTTTATAATTATCACTGTAAATCTTATATTACCAATTTACATAACTTTTTATCATCTATAATTTTCATTATACTGTTAACTATACCATTTATACTGTTAACTATATAATTATTGTGTAAAATACATTATTATCAGATTATCAACTCCCTCTTATTCTTCCTATTTCTCTCCATTACTTCTATATACTTAATTTGTTATCATGATAAACAAAATTTTATTGTTTACACAACTTGTAATTATTACTTAAAGAGTTTGTAGGAGTATTTATGTAAATAACTGTTATTTACCTAATTTTAAAGTTATTATAGTCAGATTCTTAATTTTACAACTATCAAATGTTATTCACTCAATTCACCCTATAATAAAATTACATAATCATACCATTTATTTACCAAGACAACAAAACTATACTACTTATCATAAAATACATAACACATAGGATTTGATGATAAATTACAAAAACAAAATATTTTACAACGATAAATCAAGAATAAGTTCGTTAATCAAGGAAATGACGAAACAATTCTCCAACTCTTCAACCACATATTCCCTCTCGTCTCCGTTGATACAACCCCATTTCATTTCCTTCAAATAAATCTCTCTCCTCTCTTTCACTTCCCAACTCATAAAAATATTATAATTTTCTTCTTCTTTACTCATCACCCATTCTTCAACTATCTTCACTAATTTATCCTCGTACACTCTTGTCTCATTATTACCATTTTCTGTGAAAAAATCTAGCAACACATTGTCTACAACATGAGATGCCAGTAATTGGTTCAGTTCCTCGATTATTCTGGACTTTACTAGAGCAAGCAAACGGTTCGCTCCGTTGTCGTATTGTTTTTATGATTCGGTTTCTCTTATGTGAGAGTCGTTATCTTGTCTTCCCCCATCTTGCTCTATGCGTTTCTCTAAAACCACAGGCTCAAGTCGTACCAAACTCTCAAATCTTCTACTTTTTTTTACGTGTTTCTTCTCATCGACTTCTGAAAATGTCAATACGTAAGAGATTAGCTCCTCAGATTTTATTAACCTGATTGTTTTCAAGTGAATTACCATTTTGATACGAAGGAGGAGTGATTGCATCATCTTCGAAAGGACATTCCAAGATCGATATTGGACTGAGTTGTTCTCGTTCTTCGTTCACGCATTCCTACAATTTACAGTTCTTCAATTAATGCAATGTTTAAATGGCGTGACTTTAAGATATCAAATGAGAGATAAACCATGTACGAAATTAAATTACGTAAAATCGATGAGTTGGCAAAGTCAACACACTTGATGACAACATCAACAACATTTTACATCTCTTCACAACTTCCCAAATTACATAGCCACACTCATTCCAACACTTAAATGTACGAATAGAAATGGGACCAAATAGACATTGGGAAGTGAGTGATATCGTCTGTAAAATCCGCTATCAAAACCACCAAGAAAAATCGCAGCCCTCGATTTCATCACTCAAAATCTTTCACTTTCCAAAAATCTAAAGTCCTTACAACACACACGTGACTCGCACGCACGAGCCGACACACACAAACTCAACTTAAAGTTAAACTCAAGTCAGTTCAATTTACATGTCAACTCAAATTAGTTCATTTATTGTGTTATTAAATGGTTGGTGCATTGAAAATTCTTACGTGGCGGATGATGATTGGAGGAGCAAAAAAAGATATCGAGTTAAAAACTAACTAACCTGCTGTCTGTTGTCGGTTACAGACAATCCGTCACTGACATGTGACCCTACACAATCCCCACTCTTCATTACATCTACCGAGTTCTCGCTGCTGAAACTCGACGAGTCACCGACGCAATTTGACAATGTCTCTTCACCGGAAATCGAAACCGGCGGGGAAACGCAAGATATCTGATCAAATGGTTGATCTTTACTCTCTTGAAGAAACTCCGCCAATGATTTCCACCGTTGGCTTTGCACTTCACAATCCTCTACTTCCCGTCCGTTAACTTCGTCGACGTTAAGTTCACAGCGGGAAGGTTTAGTGATCTTCCAGAAGTTTATAGAGAAGCTTCTCACGAAAGGTCCTTTTTTTCTCTTTCCAGATGGAGACTTTACGGAGGAAGGTAAAGGCAACAACTTAAGGGCATTGAGTAACGCCGTCGAAGCTTTCTGAACGGCGTGAGTGAGAGCCATTCTGCAAGTAATACGACGATTGTAGTGGAATAATCCTGACCGTTTGATCTCGAACTTGAGGAGACAAGGGAAGGATTTGAAACCGTTGGATGAGCAGGAGCTGAGATCGTCGTGAAGGTAGTCTCTCAAAATCAATGGTTTTAATCGTCTTGCTCATCGGAAGGCGATGATCGGAGCAACTGATCGACGCCATCGGAGAATTAAGCGAAGAGTAGATATTGAATGATGAGTGAATGAGTTGCATAGATGATATCTATATATGAAGAATTAGGATAATGAACTTCTTATGTGGCTATCTTAATTAGCAGCCTATCAGATTTTATTTTATTTTAGTAATCTTTTGAATTTAATTACGTATGTTAATTATTTTAGATAGTTGGCATATGTTAAATATTTATACTTTGATCAATTAAAGAACAAAATATAAACCAAAATAAGAACCATCATAGCAACGAGCAGAGCTCGCGTCGACCTTTTATCTAATAAATGCGTCCCTTCCAGAAGTCGGGGTTTGTTGCACGTATTAGCTCTAGAATTACTACGGTTATCCGAGTAGTAGTTACCATCAAACAAACTATAACCGATTTAATGAGTCANCTATAACTGATTTAATGAGCCATTCGCAGTTTCACAGTCTGAATTCGTTCATACTTACACATGCATGGCTTAATCTTTGAGACAAGCATATGACTACTGGCAGGATCAACCAGGTAGCAATCATCGATCACGGCAATTCCTCACCACGTTCGAGCAAACGCTAAGGAATGAAAGAACGGACGAGGTCTTGATCGTCATATTTTTCCCGAGGGACAGATGTGCTTTGCTGGGACTGAATCGCTTCGAGTCATCATCTTTAACTTTTCTGCATCCAAAATTTCAGACGACAACTTATTCCTTGATGCGAACAAGGCAACGCAGTTGCCACTTCAAAAGGAAAACAAGCGACAATCTTTGGGTTCACGACATCACCCGCGAAGGATAAGTCGCAAAACCATTTTTGTGTACCGCACTCAATAATGCCTTTTAGTTAGGTATGACACACAAGCCCCAGATCAGATCATCAAGCATAGCTAAGCCCATGAAACAACTGAGAAGGATAGGTGGTAAGCAGTTCAATGCACGAGCACAAAACCTACAAACACAAGCTATCCGATCACAACTCACACGCCGAACGTTCAGTTTAACCCGGATGTAGGCGCGACGTGACAAGGGGATCAGTTAATATGATGTTCATAAGATTACATAAAATCCATAATCTAAACAAAATTTAGAGCTTTAAAAACAAACCCAACACAACGATAATTAGTTTGCTTGGGCCTTTTGGATTCTCTGAGAGGGTTTGAACTTTCCTTTTCTTACTCTTTTGCTCGCTTAGAGCAGAGCCAATCTTCCCAGTCTGTTTTCTTAGACAACGGTAATTACCTTCATCATCGCTCTTGATTGATCCCTATTTCCTTAAACATTTTCCATATCTTGCATTAATTTCCCTATCTGATTCAAAATCATTGGAATTCATTACCCAAATCTCATGACTTTCCTAATTGAATGGAGCAATCAGTGGTTAAATGCACCTTCACCGTTGGCCACCACCACCACGCTTTCACCTACTGTAATCTTTTTCCACCGTTCTATCCTACTGCATTTCTGATTAGTGCATATGGCAATGGAGAAACAGCTTTATCAAGCTATTCGAGCCTTAACGATTGAAGATGATAGTCCCATCACCCTCCCCGATAGCCCTCGATACCGCGTCTCTGATGAAAACTCTTTGAGTATCCTCAGAAGATTGATGAATCCTGATTGCCAAAGTATGGTACAGATGATCGAAGCCATGTCTCGCATCTGGTGAGTCAAGGACAAAGTGCGTGGTACTGCCCTGTCGCGAGACCGCTTCCAATTTGTCTTCAAGCGGGAGGAAGACCTATTGGCAGTCCTAGCTGAAAGACCATGGTCCTTTGACAATTGGACCATGGCGTTAGAAAGATGCTGCGAGTCCCCTCCAAGCGATTTCATGTCAACACTCTCGGTATGGATTCGGATCTGTAACATACTGGTGAATTACTATACGGTGGATACAATTAAGTGTCTGGCTGCTGCAATTGGGAGAGTGGAGGACATTACTTATGATCCCAAGGAATCCCAGAAGACATAGTATATTCGAGTTAAAGTCTGCTTCAATGTTATGAACCCAACCCGGGAATCAAAAATACTGAATCTTTCTTCAGGCGAACGTGTGGTGATACTCTATGAGTATGAGAAGATCTGAAAACGCTGTTTCCACTATAATAGACTAACACATGAAATGATAGCTTGTCCGTGGAAGAAGAAAGAGTAAGAAGAAGCGGCATAAGCAAAAAAGGCAAGTAAGGCTCTGATGCTCCAATCCACTGCAACAAGCCATACTTCTGCAGACACAGTAACTCTTCCTGGTTTCCCTGATCTTTCTAGCCTACTTAAGGATGAACACCAAGTAGCTATGCAGTATATCTCTCATCCGGACCCTTGTGAAAGGCAGGTTCGAATCACACGGGTTCAACAGTATGTGGAGGAAGAAGAGGAAGGTTTTGACAAGCAATTTCTGCAAGATAAACATGTCAAAAATTCCGATAAGAGGGACCTGGGAGCCACTTTGGAGCTTCCTGCAGGTTCGGAGACGGTTAATACTCAGCTTCCTATATACCAAACAATAATCAACGAGGAAGGTTCAAACCTTGTAGAGGTGGTTATTGCTTCAGCTACCAACATGACAACTGATAACATCAGTAACAGTCTGGTTTTTAATTGTGGGGTCTCCAATAAAGAGGTTATGGGAACACAAAGACAAGGTAAGAATCCTCGTAATCGACCAAACAGCTGGGTGAGGAAAACTCGCCAAAACAGTAACAGTCTTCATTCTGCTCCTCAACTAATGGCAAGGGAACAGGAGATATAGAATTCTAAGAGGAAAAAGGCGGCACAAGAACATGGTTATCAGATTGATGACACAAGGGAAAACAGCAAAAGAAGACTTGAGACAACATCACCTGATGCAGAAACAAATGTTTCAAACATAAAATTGGCGGTGGCTTCCACGGTGAAGCCGCTGGATTCATAATGCACCTTATGAGCTGGAACTGTCAAGGTGTCGGCAACACCGAGACAGCTCAACATATTCGTGAAATACATAAAAAATATTTCCCGGATATCATCTTTCTTATGGAAACCAAGAAGCAAAATGATTATGTTTTTCGTTTAAAAGAGTCTCTAGGATATAATAAAGTCTTCACAGTACAACCACAAGGATTGAGTGGTGGTTTAGCTGTGTTTTGGAAAGATTGTTTCAAGATTGAATTTTTGTACTCGGATAACCGTATCATTGATATGAAAATCCAAATGAATTCCCTTTGCTTTTATGTGTCGTGTATCTATGGTGATCCCGTGAGAATAAACCAAAGAAGGGTCTAGGATTGTCTTTCAAGTATTGGAATTAATCGGAATGAACCATGGTTACTACTCGGGGACTTTCATGAGGTTCAGAATAACCATGAGAAGATTGGAGGCCCTCTATGAAGAGAAAGCACATTTTGGGATTTTTGTGATGTGATCTCTAATTGTAAGATCAAGGAGCTTCATTATTCTGGTAACCCTTTCTCATGGTCGGGGTGGAGATATAGAATTTGGAGTCAATGCAGGTTAGATAAAAGTTTCGGTAATGATGAGTGGTTTCAACTGTTTCCTCGTTCTCAAGCACGTTTTTTGGATATGTGGGCTTCAGACCATTGACTGATGATTGAATCTATCTTAAATGAAGAGATACCGAGTAATCGAAGACATTTCCAATGTGATAGCCGCTGGTTTCAGAAACCAGGAATAAAGGAAGCAGTTCAACACGGTTGGGACAGTAATCAGATTGGATCAACTCAACTATCAGAAAAACTGATTAATTGTAGACACTCTCTCTTTGGAAGAAACAAACACCTACCAATTCAGGCCCCAAAATTACTCGTTTAAGACTAAACCTAGAAGCGGAAAACTTAAAGACAAACCCGGATCATATTCGACTCTACCAGCTGAAGTGTGAGCTCAATGAAGCATATAGGGATGAAGAACTCTTTTGGAGACAATGAAGCCGTGAGTCTTGGCTCAAAGCAGGGGATAGGAATACCAAATACTTCACAATTGTGTGAAAAGCAAAAAAGTACGGAACATAATTGTTATGCTTTTGGATGCTAACTCGAACAAACAGTATAGTGAAGTTACAAAAGGAGAAATTGCTGCAGCTTATTTTCGAGATTTGTTTCAAAGCTCACAATCACAGCACATTCAGTCTTTGCTTGATGGCATGAACCTGAGGGTAACAAGAGAGATGAACGAGAGCTTAGTCGCAACAGTTACGGATTTAGAAGTTAAACAAGCTGTTTTTGCTATCAATGGAAAAAAGTGTCCAGGAGCGGATGGATTTAGTGCCAAGTTCTATCAATAATTTTGGAATATAATAGGGTTGATCACCTTATCTTTGCCTACGATAGCCTTCTACTATGTCGTGCAAATATCGCTGAATGTGACAAATTAAAACGGTGCTTGCGTCTGTACGAGGATGCGTCGGGACAGACAATCAACTTCCAGAAATCGTTGGTCTTTTTTGGAACCAAAGTGTCCACAGCTACAAAACATCAAATTAAAGCTCGCTTAGGGATATCCAAAGAAAGTGGCGATGGTCTGTACCTTGGTCTTCCAAAGTGTTTCACAGGGTCAAAGAAGACGCTTCTTAATTTCGTTCATGAGAAACTACGAGCTAGAATGCATGGTTGGTTTGCTAAATCTTTGTCTCAGGGAGGTAAAAAGACCTTATTAAAAGCTGTAGTTTCGTCAGTTCCAGTATATGCAATGCAATGTTTTAAGCTACCTATAGACATATGCAAAAAGGTTACATCGGCCATGAGAGAGTATTGGTGGAGCAGTGGGAAGAATAAGAAGAAAATAATGTGGGTTGCCTGGAATAAGCTTTGCCGTAGTAAAGAGGAAGGAGGTCTTGGGTTTAAGGATATCGGCCTCTTCAACCAGGATTTGCTAGGCAAGCAAGCGTGGAGATTGTTTAGCAAACCGAAATCCTTATTATGCAGAGTATTGAAAGGGAAGTACTTTCGGAAATGTAATTCCTGGACAGTGGACTAGGAACTCACCCCTCTTTTGGATGGCACAGTATACAATTTTGTAAGGAACTTGTTAAACAAGGATTGATAGCTAAACTTGGCGATGGTAAACCCACAAAAGTATGGTTCGATAATTGGCTCCTTGATGATCTTCCTAGAGCACCTTATGACACAGGAGTAGGTAGGGAGGAAAATCTATTGGTTTCAGATCTATGGGACTACGACACCAATGATTGGAAGATGGATACGCTTCACAGTCTTTTATGTGAACAGGATGTTACTTTAATTACCAATCTCAAACTTGTCATGAGTAGAAGAGATAGGCTGCAATGAAGCATGAATACCAATGGAGTATACAATACGAAAAGTGGGTACAAATATGCGGAGAAGATATCCAAAACTCCAGTAGATATTCCCCCAATAAAAGAAAGACATGGAAATTGCTTTGGAGAGTCAGAACCTCACCTAAGATTTGACACTTCTTATGGAAAGTCTTAGCTGGAGCGCTTGCAGTAGGCGAACGTGTTTTTTCAAGAGGTGTCACTGATGCGAAGCACTGCCAAGTATGTGGACATGATGAAGAGTCAATCAATCATGTGTTGTTCAATTGTCAAGCGGCTCAACAAGTCTCGGGTTTCCTAAACATACATTACTTACTCAAATGTCTAAGTGACAATAAGATAGCACCTTCAACAAGGCAACCCATTCCATGGATACTATGGTTGATATAGAAGTCCAGGAATGCCTTTATCTTCAAAAAGGAAAAGTGGGATGCTGAGACAGTAATTGCTAGAGCAAAAGAGGAATATGTAGAATGGTTTCAGGTCAATACTGGAGAAAACGATGCATTGAGAGTCATACCTCTGACTCCACGAACAAATAGGATAAGTGATGACCAGTGCCTCAGTTGCTATGTTGGATGCGATTGGAATAGCAGGACAAGAAGAAGTGGTGCATGTTGGATTCTCTTAAACAAGAGTGAACAAATTATACTCCATGGGAGACGGGAATATGCTTTCGTCTTTAACTCAACGCAGGCGGCACTTTCGAGCATGCTTTGGGTTGCGTAGAGTGTACATTACACACACCAAAGAAGAGTTCGATTCATTGTCCAATCAAGACTACTAGTAGACCTTATGAATTGCAGTAATCCTCCCCCAGAGTGGAACCATGTCATCCACCTCATTAAAGAACACTTAAGCTGCCTTGAAACCTGGTGGATCTATGGAATATGGAACCTTATACATCAACGGCAATGGAGCTAGCAGCCTCTGCTTCCCGAGACAATCATAGCCAGTCGTACATAGCTTCAGAGCTGCCGCTTTGGCTAGAATAATGGATACGTTCACATTCTTAATAATTGCAGAGGTTTTGATTTATCCTTAGACCGAAGCTAGTCTATGTCTCTTTCTTGCCCACCTACTGGTGTGATATTCTAATTACTATGCTGTAAGTTTTAAAACCTATTCGTTCACTTAGTAAAACAGTTTCTTTGCAAAAAAAAAAAAGGTTACATAAAATTCAAATTATTGATTCCTATCCTTGAGATTACACTCGTTATCGATTTGGTGTGACACTGTGAGGAGTTCCTTATAAGGAAAATTGTTTTAGTACTAATAATTACAAAATTATTGAATTACAGCATATATAACAGTATCAAGACAACTCTCTCTATGTTAACAAAAAAAGAGAGAGAGACAATTCTCTATATATAACCCTAATAATAGCAACATAAATTCAATTTTATTTAAAGAAATGAAAAAGAAAATCGTTATCAATACTAATATAAATTCGAATGGAGAAAAGAAAATCTATTGAGTGTTGTTTATACGTATAAGACGAGAATAATGACCTCAAGTTGACCAAACGAGATTTGGTTGCGGCTTTCATGCAGATTTTTGCACACAAACGAGCACTGCCATTACGACCACGTGTGCTCGTTCTTCAGATTGAAATTGTATTATATTATTTTTAACTGTAATATATATTGCAGTCTTAATCGAATCAATAATACATGTACTACTCCACTACTTGTAGTCTCAGTTCCACACTTCTAGATCTCTCCTAACTCTGCAACCCACTTCCTTCCTAATTAATGGTTTTGTTTTCGTTGAGTCTACATTATTTTTATCTTTTTGTGAAGTTATCTAAAGAGATTTTAATATTTCAAACAACAACCTTAATAATATATATATAGAAAATTAGATTGAATAAGAAAAATAAAATAAATTTTTGTGTTGAAGACATAAAACTATATTTGTTTTGATACAGAATAAAATATATTATTATATTATTGTAGTATTTTTGTAGGTTTTTTTTTGTTTTGTTATTAGGCTTTAGTATTTTTTTGTAGTTTTTTTTTTATCAACAACTTATCAAATCTACAGCTATTCAAACATACCATCTAATGTCAAATTAGATCAAAAGTAAGCCAACTGAGTTACATACTTTTGGTTGCTATGCCTAATGTTACCATTACTCTATAACTGAGAGCATACACGAGATCAGCTTTATCATACGCTCTTCCATTTCTTACACACTCAATAAATCTTGTGATTTTTGATTTGATATATTAAATCAAAAATATTATTACACAAAATATTAAATCACTTTTATCATTTATAATTTCTGTCAATAGCCTAATTTAACTTATTATACATAATTATATAATTATTTAGTGTCGAACTCTAGTAAAGAAAAGTACATATGTGAACCAAATACATTACTTTAAATGTAAACAAGTTTTACATAAACTTTATTATCATTTTTCCAGTATATTCAACTAAAGCAAACCCAAAAATGAGATAAACTGATATCATAAATTCATAATGTGTAGAAAACCATACAAAAGATTGACTTCTTTTATAAAAAAAAAATCCTTTATAAACAGTTAGCTGTAATATTTGAGTAATAAGTGGGTCTTTCTTTTAAAATGTGGAACCGGGTTTTCAATCTAGTTAATTGATTAAGAAAAAAGATGGATAGTTCTTTGACAAGTCGTGCATGCTCAAATTGGTAGAAGATATCTATCTGATGGGCTTTGTCTAACAATATTGGGCTGGCATGCCTTATCGCAAACCAATTTTGTTTAAGCACAATGTTACGACCTGTGTTTTTGGGACGCACGACCCAACCAAACCCATAATATGGTTGGGACACGTAACTCATATAAAAGTGAAGTTTATGATGATAATATTTTGTATTAAGTCTCATATATACGAGTATATACATTTATATAAGAATTGATTAACCTATTTACTCTAATAGAGTTACATTAAAATAAATACATATCTCATTAACATGTTACAGAATTTCTTTATTAGTAATATGAATCTTCTATATTCTTCTATTGGCCCCCTTAAATTCAAAATAGTGATGGAGTACAAAACAGTAAAATGACTTGAGATTGATAAAAGTTGTGATGGTTGCGAGCAAAACTAGGAATTTTTTGATTAACTGCAAAGCTAGGATTTCGTTTAACCTAACTAATAGAACGACATTGACATAAATACAGATCTCATTTATATATTTACAAAATATCATCATTAAAAATATACGAATCTTCTATATCTTTCTACAACTCATATATAAAGTGGATATGTATATCATGTGCCTTTTTTTTTAATTGTTTTTATATATTAACCAGTTATCTTATAATCAATGACATGTATTGTAGAAACTTGAAACCCACTTTTAGATTTAACAAAGACGTAAACTTTATAGACTTTAGAAGATACTATCTACAATAAAGCAATACGATTTAAACTATTGTATAAGATCATACGATCATTGATGTATCAGACAACACGACAAATTCTAACAACATACGCGCCCAGTGTATTAGTTAAACGATACCTATTGGATAATGGAGTACTTTATATACTACATACTTATCGGATAATTGTTTTTGTCATAAACGGAATGAATCACCAAGCGACAGGAGACAAATGTTTGTTTAGTTAAAGTTAACATACATGAAAATGCATAAATTAGATTATTAGGATTCCTCCTAGTACTTAGGATCTCTATGGTTTTGATTCATTCTATGCCAAGGATATTATATATTTTTGAACATTTTTGACTATATGACATCTTTTGTCTTGCAAGATATTGTTGTTTAATTACCTTGATCATATTAAGATCATGTTTCTAGAATGTATATGAATGTAAATCCGTTTAATATAGGAATAATGATCATTATAGTCAAAATACACTCCAAAATTGACAGGGTCATCAGAATTAGGAACACAACTATTAATTGTGTTAAGAAATAAATTAATCTAAATAACACAAATTTTTTGTCAGATTACCTTAAAGTAGGCTTGATTAAGTTTAAGTAGACGCTTGAAATGATACTATAAATTAATCTTTACGTTGTCTTTGTGATGATATATGATATTATCAAGATACTTGTACAAATGCATTCTTATATATACTGGAAATTTTCTCACCAATTTAATTATATATGTGATTTATTGGCTTTGAATGGTAAATGCAGATCAAAAATTACAGATCATGCAGAACATATGCAGATCACGTAGATCATGCTAAACATATTTTATATTATTATTTTATTATATGATTTTTTTTTTCAATTATGTAACTATTGTTTTATCTTATTATCGGACTCGAATCCGGAATTTGAATCAATAACCAAACGAATACTTGAAAACCCAATATTATAGTAGTTTTAGAGTATTTTATGAGTATTTTTTTTGGTAATTTTAGATATTTTGAATATTTAGGTATTAAACTATGTTTTAAGTATTTTTTTGGTATTTTAAAAGTATTGTTTGGTATTTAAAGATATTTGAGTACTTGGATAATTTTTAGCTTTTTAAATTTGAATTCAAACTCAAATGAAACTGATCCAAAACCAAACAAAAATAGTAATTAGTAACATAATGAATAGAATTGTATACTAATTTTACTTTTTGTCTTTTAAACCTTAAGGGAAAATACTATGTTATTGTAAAGTGATTTTTGTTTAAAGCGTACAATTACTAGCAATATAAGATAAATATATTCACGTCATTTTTATTGAAGTAAATATCTCAAGCCGAACAATGAAGCAATCAAGTTCATAATTAGCCCATAAAATTAGATTTTCTAGCAAGGAGATTAATATATATATATATATATATATATATATATATATAATAAAACATCGATGTTGTAAGATGGTAGGTTGCCAAATGCAGCATCTTTCTCTTTCAATTTCATCTCATCAATCTAAAAATCTATTTGATCTTGGTTCTTTCATATTGAGCTTTCATTTTTTCCTTTTACTTGTACAATAAAACTCTAATGAGCTATTTCTATTTTCCATCTCAATAAAACTTGAATCTCTTTTATTTGAGATTTTGTCAACAAGTTTCAATAGAAAGTTTGTTAAATTTTTATTATAATAAGTCTATAAATATTTTGTATTTATAAAGCATATATTATAATAAAATATTAGTATATTTAACTTTTAATAACACTAACCAAAATTAAAAATTATTAATTTTTGTTCAAAACAATAATTTAATTAAGAAATTAAAATTAAACAAAAAATTAGTTAATCATAAAACGGAATTTTATAGATATGAACTTAACTTTCAAATTTAGTTTGATCTTTTCGTAGATGACCAAATAGAATATATATATATATATAATGCAGTAGAAAATTTGATCTATTGTTTAGATACTTGTATTTATAAGATTCCCACTATTAAGAAAACTGAAAAATATAAAGAAAAAAGAATTGAAAAATAGTTATTTAACTTATTTCTAAGTTATAAAGTAGAGATGAGAAAGAGTTTTGTGAGTTAGTCTTTATTTTATCAATTAAGTGGCCTAGAAATAAGTAAGCGTAAAAGAAAAGAAAAATAAAATAAAAAGGATTCGCATATCGGGTGTACCAGTTATGCAGATTAAACATTATTTTCCTTTTCCCTTTATGTAATCTATTTGCAGATTAAACATTATTTTATTATTATTTCTATCCTATTAAAAAAAGTAGATAAATGGTAACCAAAAATGCAGCTTGTCCCATCTACAGTTAATATGTATATGGGCTACAATCCATTCAAAGCCATTGTTAAACGGTGCACATATTTGAAAATAACTAGTCCGATAGAATAAATCAAGTCACTTCAAAAACATTTTCTTTGTATAATCTAGATTGAGAAGTCCAATCTATAACATAAAACTCATTTTTTAAAATTCTCTTATAATCTATGAATTGTAATAGGAGAGATCAAACCAGAATTATTAAGTCGATTATTATAACTAGTAGATTGAAAAAAACTTGGTGTTTACAAAATGACATTAAGCCTACTAATTTTATTTTTTTCAGTATTCTCTTTAATTTGCGAGTCACACAAACATAATTATTTTTGAAATAACTAAGCATTGAGGTTGTGGTTAGCTCTATAGTTTTCTAATTCGTGGCTATCTTAAATTTATCTGTTACTATTTAGATATTTTGTATATTATTATTATATATATAAATATTGTTAGTGTCGTAAACCTATTGTTAACGCAAACTGCATAAAAATAATTATAAATATATAGAAAATATAAAACAGATATTATATCATATATGATTGGATATTATATTGTAAACATAATGTTACGTATATATAGATGTTGTTAGAGCCGTAGATATAAGTATACCCATATATAAATATTGGTGTGGTACACATAAATATTACGGTAAAAATTATAAATAATATAAATTTAAATTTGTTTTTGATATAGGGGCAAAATAAGCATTTTAGATAGAAAAAGAAATTGGAAAATGGAGCTACCTAATTTACATAAAACTTATGTATGTTTAGTGGTATTACTATTTATTTTTTGTAGTTGTAGTTTTGCCTGGAATTGTTAGTGGTTATAGGGAAAATATACAATAAATAATAAAATTGACTTGAAAAACATACTCACTCAAATATATATATATATATATATTATATGATATAGACTGTTAAAACTATGAATATTCCATTTCTTACAACGCAATTTCTGCTTTCTTTATATAATCTATATTGTACAGTCGTGAATTGTTTTATTATTGTAATATAACAAACGATCTACATAGCTCGAGAATTCGAGATAAGATAATTTTAATTTTGTTCCCCTCATCCTAAACTTGAGCTATATCTAATGGTCCACATTCTATAGAGGTGAAGCATGTGAAATCATATTATATCTATGCACAAACAATTAATTGTTATTCCAAATATATATATAAAATTTCGTTTTATACGAATTATGAAAGCAAGCCTTTCTTTTTTGCCAAAACTATAATTTTCCCCTAAACTACATGAATAGAGTGGTCCAATAAATTATTGAGGATTTAAAATATGTATTAAATAGGTATATTCCATATAATTCTTCACACTTTATTGTAAGCATCTTCGGAAGTTTTATATGAAAGTGTCCAGAGACTTTAAATCTTAGGATGTCGTAACAACTTGATTAATATCTGTATATCGAAGACCTCCTGGACCAAAAAAGAGAGGAAAATGTACCAGAGAAATTTAAGGAATAGTTTTTTTACATTATTACTCGAAGTCGAAGACTCGAGCAAATGGAGCATCCAAGATTCCAAATATTCATGTTGCTCCAAATGAAAGAGAATTCCAAACTAATAAACGTAAACGTGGATAAAAAGTATGAAATTTCCACAAACATCGAAAACTAATATTTTACTGCAATATAAATATCGTGTATTTTTACACACACAAAAACGTGAATAAATGAAAATTTTACAAATAGACATCCAATATATTTTCTTGGAAATTATATTGAATTTTATTATATTCCTTCAGGAAAAAGAAATGTCGCTTCTAGGAAGACGAAGTCATAACAATGACATAATGGCTGGTCAAAAAAACCGCCAAAATAGTTCTGTTATAATTAAGACACAATTTCTGATTTTCGAGTCAAAAACTGCTCTAATTTCCTTAATCACTTTAGTTAAGCTTTATTAGTGTCTTAATTTGAAACTTATAACACCTTTCACACATCAACAAGTCCATCTTCATCATCCCTCTTCTCTCTCTCCTCTCTCAAACCTGTAATCATGGCAGCTCCTCCGATCCTCAAACACCAAACAGATCACCGACAAGATCTAAATCCGACACATCTCTCCTCTTCGATCCAAGAAGCCAAATCAATAGCCAAAATATCTCTCCCAATTATCTTAACCGGTTTACTCCTCTACTCTCGTTCTATGATCTCAATGCTCTTCCTTGGCCGTCTCAACGATCTCTCTGCTCTCTCTGGCGGCTCACTCGCTCTCGGCTTCGCTAATATCACCGGCTACTCTCTTCTCTCCGGTCTCTCTATCGGCATGGAACCCATCTGCGTTCAAGCCTTTGGCGCCAAAAGATTCAAACTTTTAGGCCTTGCTTTGCAACGAACCACACGTTTGCTCCTCCTCTGTTCTCTTCCCATCTCTCTTCTCTGGCTCAACATTAAGAAGATACTTCTCTTCTTCGGACAAGACGAAGAGATCTCAAACCAAGCTGAGATCTTTATCCTCTTCTCTCTTCCTGATCTGATTCTCCAGTCTATTTTGCATCCTATCCGTATTTATCTCCGATCTCAATCAATCACTCTTCCTCTTACTTATTCTGCTTTCTTCGCCGTTATCCTCCACATTCCGATCAACTATCTTCTCGTTTCTTCCCTTGGTCTCGGACTAAAAGGAATTGCCTTGGGAGCAATCTGGACTAATGTCAACCTCTTAGGGTTTCTGATCATCTATATCGTATTTTCGGGTATTTACGAGAAGACTTGGGGAGGATTTACAATGGAATGCTTCAAAGGATGGAGATCTTTAATGAAACTAGCAATCCCTAGCTGCGTCTCGGTTTGTCTAGAATGGTGGTGGTACGAAATCATGATTCTTCTCTGTGGATTGTTACTTAATCCACAAGCAACCGTTGCATCTATGGGAATCTTGATCCAAACTACTGCTTTGATCTACATTTTCCCTTCCTCTCTGAGTATCAGCGTCTCAACACGCGTCGGAAATGAACTAGGCGCAAATCAGCCCAGTAAAGCGAGGATAGCCGCGAGAACTGGACTCTTTTTAAGCCTAGGTTTAGGTTTATTTGCTCTCTTTTTTGCTGTGATGGTGAGGAATTGCTGGGCTAGATTGTTCACGGATGAGGCAGAGATTGTGAAGTTAACTTCCATGGTTTTACCGATTATCGGACTTTGCGAGCTAGGGAACTGTCCTCAGACCACATTGTGTGGAGTGTTGAGAGGAAGTGCGAGACCTAAATTAGGAGCAAACATCAATTTGTGTTGTTTCTACTTTGTAGGAATGCCTGTGGCTATATGGTTAAGTTTCTTTAGCGGGTTTGACTTCAAAGGACTGTGGCTCGGTCTATTTGCAGCGCAAGGCTCGTGCCTGGTTTCCATGTTGGTTGTGTTGGCTAAGACTGATTGGGAAGCTGAGGTTCACAGAGCAAAAGAACTCATGAGTAGATCATGCGATGGTGAAGATGACAGTAATACGACGGCGTTTTTGTTGGATACTTTGGATATAGAAGAAAGTGGGAACTACAAACATTTGAATGTGTTTAAATCTTGTCTTCTTGTGTGAATTATTGCCACTAACGAGATTCGTTTCATTGTTCACTTTCTAATTGATTATTTTAGGATTGTTGGATTTTGATATTATGTTATATATATTGGATTTTTTAAAAGAATTTCTTCTTAATATTACTGAAAAGCAATGTAATGTTGTCACACACAACTGTTGTGTTGTTGATATTAGCCCTGTGAAAAATTATCTTTATCCGCGGAATATCCGAATCTGTATCTGTTTTTTATTCAAAAAATAAATATTCGGGCCAAACAGATATGGATACAGATACGGATCATGATTTCACGGATCGGTGGATAACGGATACATACAATGCAAAAATTAAAAACGGATATCTGCGGATATCTATTTTTTTACCAAATATTTTAAATATTTTTAATATATTTCTAAATATTTTAGATATATCTTTTTTACTATTTTTAAATATATTTTTAATATTTTTAAAAAACGGATATCTGCATATATCTGTTTTTTCACAGATATTTTTAGTCTGGATATCCGTCAAAACAGATACGGATACGAATCATAATTTTACGAATCAGATGGATACATATATAAATATTCTTAAAAAGCCTGGATATCCATATCCGTAACATGACTAGTTGATATGATGTAAAAATCTTAGATAGTACATTAAATCTCCAACCTTTAACAAATAACATGGGAGTGACTTATTTGATGAGAAAGACTTTAGAAATTAAATGTAAACATAAAACTCTCATTTTCAAGTGGTTTGAGTGTA
Organism: Lepidium africanum; assembly: GCA_900406405.1. Taxonomy (NCBI): domain Eukaryota; kingdom Viridiplantae; phylum Streptophyta; class Magnoliopsida; order Brassicales; family Brassicaceae; genus Lepidium; species Lepidium africanum. The sequence goes on along the minus strand of OVAX01000970.1, from coordinate 25,927 downwards.
TAAATTAAGTGTGTATGTATATACGAATCTGGTTAAGCAATTAAAGGACAAGAAAGAAGTTGGTTTCATTGCGGGGAAATTCTAGTGCAAGAGCAAAAAAATAAAAGGGTCTTTTAATATTTCTAAAATAATAATTAATCAAACACCACGTTTAGTAAACAGTGGTCCTCTATGTGGGAGCGTGAAGTTTACGCGCTAGAGCGCGTGTAAGTAACGGGAAGGAGTTGTGGAGTTTTGACGACGGCCAGAAAATATTAACGTCTCCGTCAAAGGTCGTCGTTTGTGACAGCCGACGCCGTAAACGACCCGTTATCTTTCTCGTCTTCTTCGTTTACTCTTTTTTCTTCCCCCACCATTTGACCCGATACCCGACCCGTTTCAGTCCATTTTTAACTTTTTAATTAATTTAATATTGTCCAAATTAGAATTCAGATCTGAATTTATACGACCACTTGGTTATAAATTCCAAAGAATGTAATATGTCAATGATAGACTAAAAATGTAACAAACTCATGGTGTGATGCAAGGAAACAAAAAGACCCCATAATGGAAATTAATTGTAAATTTGACACTAATAAAATCAAATATATTTTCCACAACTGTCCCAACTTGCCTTTATATACCTAATGTCCTTCATCATCAATTATTTTGTCCACTTATAATCTATTCACTGAATTACAATCCCATAGATCTTATTAGACGATTAAATAATTTTTTTAGATCTTATAACTATTATTAACATTATTTAAATTCTTCCTGCTAAAAAAATTACAAAAGACAATTCAGCTAGCCATTCTTAGATATTAAATAAAGAGTAAGTTTTGAGTTTTGACCCAAAAAAATAATAAAGAGTGCACAAAACCCCTCATTTGTGAGTAAGAGAATACTACATTTTCTTTTATTTTCAAACTATAGTTTGGAATATCAATTTTTTTGTTAAACTGGTAAAATTTCTTTGAATATCATTATTTAATTCTATTAAATATCATTCGAAATCTTCCACTTAACGAATTCTTTGAATGAGTACCGATACATTTCATGAGAAATTTCTCACTTTCAAAATCCACTAAAATTTTAGAAAAGATTCATTGGAAGTTTGATTTTTAATATGTTAGAAATCCCTATAAAGATTAATCTATGCAAATTTATTTGATTATAAATTATGTAAAGTGGATATTTTAAATATAATTCAAAAAAGAAAAATGACAAAAATATACCAAAATTTCATTTTGAATGAAAAAATACCCTATTTGATTTTATCTCCAAAAATAATCCACAAAAGTAGTGAATTTATATTTATACTCTTAATGACCAAACAAAAAAACCTGAAAATGCAATTATGTTTATACCCTCATTACGTATTGTAGACTTCATCTGAAGTTTATTCCGACTTCAATTGAAGTTTACACAATCGCAGACTTTGAAAGAAGTCTACTCCCTAATTGTAGTTAATATTAGAATTTTAATAAATGATAATGATAATTTGATTAAAATCTTGGTTGCGTAATCTAAATATAAACAATTATTAGGTATGAAAAACAAATTTTTATGAAAACTTCATCAAATTAACTTAACAAAGATCAAATGGTTTATAAACACAATATCTCAATATCTAGTTGTTTAGGAATTGGTAGTAAATGTTGTGGATAAATGAGTAATATTTGGATAAGAAATCTAAATTTCTAATTAAAAAGTTATATTGCTAATCTCATACATTCATAAATCTAATCTTTGATATACATAAACTTTGATTTAGATGTTGTTTATATAATATATTCAACTTAGAATTAGGATTTAAGGTTTATGATTTAGGGTTTAGAGTTTAGGGTTTAAATTGCATTCTTAGTTATTATTATTTTTAAAAAAAACTATAATAATAATTTGATTAAATTTTTGGTTATGATAATAACTTTTTAAAAATTATAATAATATTTTTCTGAAAAAATTTGATGCACAAAAGTTTGGTTCATATTGGTTTATGTTGGTCATATTGAAATCGGATCCCTAATTAAATTCACAAAAGCTTGGTTCATATTTGTATCATGTAAGATTTATACTTTTCTTAGTTGAAATGTCAAATAAAAAAAAGGGAATTATGAGATTTTTGTAGTTGATATAGTTTTTCTTAGGTTTTTTTGGTTAAAATTGAGTCTCAATTTTATGTGAGGTCTACGATTTACAGAAGTAGAATTCACGTGTAGTCTACTTTCAAAGCATACTTCACATGAACTCTACTTTCGAAGCTACGATGTTTAGGGGTTAGAGCAGACTTCAAGTCAAGTCTACACGATGCAGACTTCATGTGAAGTATGTACGATGTTTGCAGACTTAACCTGAAGTCTGCTCCTCCGAAATTGAAATTAAATTGGGTTGTATTAAACCAAAATTAATCAATAATTGAACCAGAAAGTTAACCTACATATAAATACTAATTCTTCTTAATTACAATTTTAATGACTTTCATAAGAATATTGTGTATGAATCAATATTTTTATCTTTTGTTGTTAAAGATTACATTTTCATTAATTATTTTCATTGGTTCTTAACCAGACTTTTAAAACAGACTCCTCAAGAAGACTTCTTTTCCAAAATTATTTTAAGATTTAGTTTTATTGATTTCGTTATAGTACTTAATAAATTTGGTTTTATTTCATTTATGTTTGCAGAATCTCATACTTGGATGGACGAGCCAAAATTTTAGCGAAAGCTTTCCTAAATGACAAGAGACGAAGATGGTGATGATGATGATGATGGCCCATACTTGATTATTTTTGTTTGCTTAACGATTATCATGTGATTTGCTAATTAAGTATAGTTTTTGTTATTACTTATGTAGTTCAGCTATTGGGGTTTGAAACATATGATATGTTATGTAACTGGTTTGTTTATTATGAAAACATAATATTGGTTTATGATTTGTTTCATGTTTATTACATAACACATTTACCATCTATTATGAGTTTTCAACATTCCTTATATACAAATTTAAGCGTTTTGTAGACATCATTTGAAGTCTATATTGATGCAGATTTCAGGTGAAGTCTACATTGATGCGGATTTTAGGTGAAATCTACTTTATAGAAGCTAACTAGGTAAATTATATCTATAATTTGTATAGCATTGGGTATTATTCATAAACTTGCTGAACTTTCCTAGAAGCAACAAAAGTACCAAAATCACGTATAAAAATTATTAAAAAAAATTAACAAAACTTTTAAACATGCCTTAAACATAATTTTTCAATTAACGTTTTGCAGATTTTAGTTGAAGTCTACATTGATGCAGATTTCAGGTGAAATCTACTTTGTACAAGCTAACTAGGTCAATTATATGTATAATTTATATAGCATTGGGTATTATACATAAACTTACTGAACTTTCCCATAAGCAACAAAAGTACCAAAACCACATATAAAAATTAGAAAAAAAAATTAACAAAAATTTAGGGGAATTTCAAAAATTCTCCTTTTGACGTGCCCCTTTTCAAAATATACCCTTTCTTTTGGAAATTGAGAGAGAGAGATAGACATGAGAGGGCAATTTTTGAAAAGGGGCATGTCAAAAAGGGCATTACTTAAAATTCCTCAAAAGTAATTTGTAAGTGCTTTAAACTTAATTTTTCAAAAATTAATGTTGCAAACTTCAGTTGAAGTCTACATCTACGCAGATTTCAGGTGAAGTTTATTTTGTATAAGCTAACTAGCTCAATTATATGTATAATTTGTATAGCATTGGGTAATATACATAAACTTATTGAACTTTCCCAGAGGCAACAAAAGTACCAAAACCACGTATAAAAATTAGAAAAAAAATTAACAAAAAATTTATACATGCCTTAAACTTAATTTTTCAAAAATTAACGTTGTAGACTTCAGTTGACGTCTACATCTATGCATACTTCAGGTGAAGTCTACTTAGAAGTTCTCTTAGCATTTGACCAAAGTTTGACTTTATAGATGTAGACTTCACATGAAATCTGCAAATGTATAGAGGTCAGTTTTGCAATTGACCAAACTCATGACTTTTTACGTAGACTTCATCTATAGTCTGCAACAATGAAGTAGACTTCATCTGAAGTTTACTCCAAAAAATAGGTTAGTTTTGCAATTGCCAAAAGTAAAAAAAAGAGCTTTGATATCATGTGAAGTCTACTAGAAGTCAAGTAGACTTCACCTAAAGTATGCTTCTGCATTGTAGACTTTACTTAAAGACTACTTCTGCGAAGTCTACTATTCATTGTAAACTGCATATAATGTCTGCACCAGAAATAAACTCACAGCAGACTTCATGTGAAGTCTACTTTATTTCTAGTAAACTTCACATGAAGTCAAAGCTGTTATTTGACTTTCGGCAATTGCTGAATTAACCTCATTTTTAGTCGCGGACTTCAATTGAAGTCTACAATTGCGTTGCAGACTTCATTTGAAGTCTACTTAAAAGGTCAATACATTGGTTAATTGCGAAACTAACTCATTGTCCTGTAGACTTCATCTGAAGTCTGCAACCGAATTTTTTTTGTTTACAAAGGAACAATGGTAGACTTTAGATGAAGTGTACTTTCAAAATATTATCATTGGTCAATTGCAAAATAACCTTCTTTTTTTAACTTTTAGAGTTAATATGAAGTCTACATAGGTAATAGACTTCATTTGAAGTCTACACTCTGCAAAAAAACGAATAAATAGAAATAGGGTGATATGGCTCGTGTTTGCAATCAATTATAGTACATAACTTCATATTTAGTTAATATCAAAGAGGCTAGGTACTTGTTGATGTAAGAAAATCGAAAAAAACAAGATCTAAGAGTTTGGAATTTTTAAAAATTAAAATTAGAGAGCTTTATAGATGAAATTGGAGAGAAATTAGAAGAATGTGAGGTTATAAGCTTCAATAAAGGTATAAAGGCCGAAAATGGTGGTTAGGAGAGCATTTAGAGCTCAAATTTTCTTGTCATTGGTGGTTGGAAAAATTGAAGAAGATGGCATTATTGTAAATAAGTAAACATACTCTAATATTTCTGCCTTTTTAAGTTTTTTTTTTGAATTTAAAATAATATAAATAATTACAAAATAATAGTATTATTGTAACTTGTGACATAAGAATAAAATAGACAAATTTTTAGAGAAAGAAAATTGTGAGTCATTTTATACATTGATTTAAGTCAAAAGGTTATTTTCTCAAATAACTCTTCAAAAAACGAGTTTTGAATATCAAACTAAAATGTTTGTATTTTTAAAAGAAAATTTGACCATCAAATTTATTGAAATTAATCATAAACTAAATTCATATTCAAAATTCTTAATGTGGAATAAGAGGCAGTTTTAATTAGGAATGACAAACAGAAATAAAAATAATATATCTTTCTGATTATATTTTGAAATTAATGCTTAACTAATACATGTTTTAGTAATCTATATGCTATTAAAATTCATTTCCAATAACTCTCTTAAGGATTGCACGGGTTCAATCCGAGAAAAAAGCACCAAACTTTGCCAATTTGACAGATAAAACACTCTGGAAATCCGTCTCTTTCATCTCTCGTCCCTTAGTGTAGTACTTATGTTTGTACCAATTAAATACATAGAGTTAATAAGGTGAAAGTTAAGTGCTCGTGGGCTTCTGTTTTCTGCAGCCTAACTATTCTTCACTTGGTTTTCATATATGATGGCCCAATACGCGAAATGGACTGGTAAACACCTTTTACAATATGGATCGTAAAGGTGAGAAACACCATCAATAAAGTTTAGGGAACCCAAAATTTTAATACTAAAATTCTATCTTACATTGTATGAGATCTTGACATATTCTTTGAAGGTTTCTTTTGATCGGTTTTCCAACTGCTTTAGTTATTTGTAATTAAACAATTTTTTTTTCTTTGCGCAGCCACAGTGGATGGCCCCCTGAAGTTCTTAAAAGTGAACCTTCGAATCAGAAGTATGTTGGATATAATCTTAACCCTTCTTGCTTACATTTTTCCGACAAAACCATTTGAATAACTTGCACATCATTTTGTGGGCCTAAAACCCAATATTTTGTTGTAACATGTCTGATGTGTTCAGCTTTGGAGTCATCTTATGGAAGCGAATGACAACTTTAATACCATGGGACAGTCTAAACTCTATTCAGGTACCTCTTAAATTTTTCTGTCCTTATGAGAGTATAGCCCAACCTTAATCATAAGATTGTAGTAAACTTACCGACTTTTAATTAGGTTGTTGGAGTAGTGGGGTTCATGAACATACACTGGACTTATAAGTTCTTGGATCGCATATGTCATCCATACTAACAGATTATAGGTTTTTACCTTAAAATCAATTGACTATGAGTGAATTGACTCTTACATCATATATATTAGGTAAGACTCACTCCAATTTTTCAATGTGGGAAATGTCCCATCTAACACATAATACAAGATTGTTGGCAAACGTAAGACTCTTAGATATAATACGATATCTAAGTAGTTTCGTAATATATTCACTTATTTATATCCCTTAAAATTAAAGCGTTGAAGTGGTGTTTATTAATCTTTGTTATAAATTTTGGAACAGTGATCCAGAAAAACGTCCGTCGTTTGAGGATTTAATTAGTCAGATGATGAGCTTGTTCCCCAAACCAAGTCGAGTGCCCAAGTAAACGAAGATTGAAGGTGATGATGATACATGGCTAAAGGATAGTTTACAAAGCAAGGACGTAAAAGAAGGAAGGAGAAAGCATCGTCCTGTTACTTGCAAAGTTGCAATTCAAATGATTTTTTTTTTTTTGGTTACTTACAATACAAATGTTTCATTGTGTTTTGCCAAACTAAGCTACTATATATACATACACTAAATGAAGATAAAATGGAAAAAGGAAAGCAGAATAGCTAACGTTCCGTTGGCGTTTTGGAAAATTTATACAGAAATAGAACTGAGTTTTCCCGTTAGTTTGGTTCAACTCTCTGCGATAGAGTGAATTTGGTTTGCTTTGGGTTTGAGAATTTCGGTGTGTAGAACTAGAAGGACCCAGATGCAATTGTAAAAACAAAAGGGTGAAAAGGAGATATACGAGAAATGTGAAGATTGGTGTGTTACAGTGATGTATTTGTTACGTAGTTGGTTTATGGGGCAGAGAATAGAGCAAAAAAAAGGAAGGTGAAGGACTGAGGATTGACAATTCGTAGCTTTGCCTTTTCATTCTCTTCTTACAGCTATCCATCACTGCTTCGTCTCTAGCTTCTCAGCACCTAAATAACCAAGAGTCAGAAACTCTAATAAATTATTATTATTTTTTATTTGTCACTCCAGCATCTTGAAATAGTCATAAGAAAGTAAAAGATGGATGTACATAGATGGATTTTTATCACATAACGTGTATATGCATGCATGTGCGTGCAGAGAAGAAGAAAAGTATCAAAAGAAAGAAATTATTTTTTTGGGATGAGATTATTTGTCTGCTTGTCTGGTTAGGTCGTAACAAATCACATCGAGCTGCATAGTAATATTTAGTTTACAACACATGCTTGTGACCTCTAGACGCTTCATTTCTATGACTTTTTTGCACTCTTCTTTGCCTTGTATGTATATTGAAGTTTTCCAATTTTGTGAACCATCACATCTATTTATTAAAAACATTAGTATACCAAGATATACGTTCCTTCTTATTCTTAATGTGGGTGTATATATATATACTCATGTTTATATATTTTATGCATTTGTATTTTTGGTCACCAGACAAATTTTTTTAATTATATACTAGAAGAAATTATAGCAGTTTTATTTTCTTTTCACTGAATTTTGATGATAAATGATTGACGTTCTTGATGGATAATAATGTCAATGTAGTGTCGACTCAGGAAACAAATGTCGACAAAAATCTGCATTAACTTGTAATTGCTTAAACTGTTTGCTGTCGGTCAATAAAAATATTTGTTCAGGTTTACTTAATAGTCAGACAATGAATGTCAACAAGACTATATAATTTCGATCTGAATCTAGTTTTTCTCTGTTTCATTTTACTTACCTTTTAGAAATTTTTTTGTTTCATATTAGTTAATGTTTTAGGATTTCTATGCAAAATTTATTATTTTTTAACCTTTTAAATTATGCAGATTGATTTGTAGTTGGTTAGATTATTTTGGAATCTGTAATAAAACATGTTTTATTTAGATAAAATACAAAATTTAATGATTTCTTAAACTGTGTGAAAAAACCTAAAAGATCAAATATAACGAAACAGAGAAAATAACTTTTTTTAACTGAAAGTTAGACCACCTCCAACAAAAATTTTTAGGACGGGTTTTTAATATTAAAAATAAAAAAATTACAAAAATAAGAGAGAATATAATGAGGTTCTTAAACAAGAATCCTATTTTGCCACATATTCATTTTTTATTGAACATAACTTTTTTTTAAAATAAAATTTAAATAAAAATTAAATTCTAACAAAAGAAAATTAGTATATTATTGTTTAGAAATTTTTAGGGTATCTTAACTTTTGGAGATGCTCTTATATTATTACCGAAATTAAACAAGTAGAAATAAGAATAAAACAAAGAGAAAAAATTAGACGAAAATAACAGTTCGTAATCATTGGAAAAAAACGCTCGCCTTTCTCTTTCCTCACGAGAGTAAAACAATTGACCAGATTTAACCGGTTTCTTTTGTTGACAGTGGTAGAGTCGACGGTCGGTGGCTCTTATAGCACCGCCGTCGACCTCTTTTTTTCTTTGCTTCGCCATGTTTGGCTCTATTGTTTCTCTTCCCTTATCTAGGCTCTTTCGGTGGTGATGGTGACTTAGGGCTTTGAGGGGTCTCGATTTCATTCACCGGCGATGTTAGATCTTTCCTGACTCGAGATTGTTTCCTTTGACAACGTTTATCTTCTCCTGGTATCTCTCTTCTGCGTCTTTTGTTTGTCTTAGCATTGGAGATCGAGGGTCCATCTCTGTCGGATTCCTTAGAGTCTTGTCGGATCTCGGTATGAGTGGTTTTGGGTTGTTTGTCGGTGTGATTTGTAGTCTGAATATGTATATTCTCTGCTATCCATTTTGGTTTAGCCATGAGCTCTAGTTTTAGATGGTTTAGTCTAACCTAGTTTCGTTTTTGGATTAGCTTTTGTTTTAGGATTTACTTAATCGATATATGTGGTTAAGTATTTGCTTGCTTTAGGTTTCTCCTCTACCTTTAGATCTTGTTTAGAGTTTGATGAAGCTTAGTTTATGAGAACATTTGTCCTTTGTGTCTTGATTATCTGTGTTTGAATATCAATGGATTTGAGTGTTGAGCTCATTGTTTTCTTTTGTTGAGTTTGGTTTGAGTATCTACCTTAGACAGTTAACCTTCGACTATGGCAATTTCAAGGGAGTCTCATCTTTTTTGGAAAAAGCCAGTTTCTGTGACTCAAGTCATTGTCTTTGGGTAGAAATCCAGTTTTCGGAATGTCATTCGGGAACTCCTAAAGCGGTATCCAAGTCTTGGTGCATTGGTTTTATCATTGGATAGCCTCATATCATCCTCTTTGTTATGTAGTATTGTTTCTTTGAATTTTGCGCTCTTTGTTTGACCTATTCGTTGTAATTTTCCAAATTTATATCATTCAGATTCAGATGAAAAAAAACAATTTGTTATCAAAATGCAAAGTTTAGCGTAAAAAAAATTTATATCACACTAGTCCAGCTGCTTTTAGTTCATTACGCTTTATTTATTATATAAGTAATCTAATATAAATGACAACCCCTAAACAAACAATTTAGGCGTTTGTATTTTTGGTCTATCAATATCTTCTTTTACATAATGTGAAAATTTGAATGCAACAGCTAACGACAATCTTAATCTTCCAAATGACTTCCCGATTATTGTCTGTAATCTCATTTCAAAAAGGAAACCGACTAAATAAATTTGGAATTTTGTTATTAGTCATAAGATTTATTATTAGGTGCACCTAACCTTGTTTATAAATCATAATCTTCGACGTTGATTCATTTTCCATCCAGATTTTGTTGCTTTAAGTATATCATGGATCAACTTGCAATAATTATAGACCGTAATTACTTGCCAACAAATGGTTATACGGGGAAGCAATAATTCTGCAGATAATATTGACTACTAGATATGTACGAGAAAGTTCATACGCGAGAAGCGTTGACCAAAGTCAATACACAAACAAAAAGGTGAAGAAACACCGTCCACTCGGAGTACCATTTACGACTATTGAGACTCATGTTGGCTCCATCTTGCGTACTTCTATTACACGTGTCAAAATCGTAACGGCCTCTGAAGTCTTTATGTCTCTTCGGCTCTCTGAGTCTGTGTCATCTCTTTTTCTCACTGCATGGACATACCGAAGATTCCAGTCCATTAATTGTCGGTCCAATTTTTGTTTCCCTCTTAGAACTACGAGTTAGATTCTCTAAAGTCGTACACGTGAACCATTCCATTCATTATAATTTATAACTTAAGAGATATTTTTGTTGCGAGTATTTGTTTGTAACCAAGTTTAATTTTGGACAATCACCTAAATAATACTTCTGCTCAAGATTCCACTAAACACTACACGTTTGTTTGGGTATCACCTAACAAATTATTAAAAAATTAGATATAAATTAAAGAGTATTCGGAGATTAGTTTTAAGACATTTATATATGTTTAGTCTTATATAATATATATTTTATACTCATTTCATTAATATTAAATTAGTGTAGTGGTTAAATGACTTTGTATGATTCATGTTATGTTATGCTAGTTTGAGGCCGATTAAATGTTCTAAGGTGTCGTGTTTTAGAACATAGATCATTATAGTTGTAATTAACATCAAAATAATATTCAACGTATATAAAATTAATATCTAAGATTAAAATTTGTTTTATTTTTATTTAAACATTTAATAGTTTTAAAAAAATATAATATTAATTATATTAGACAGAAATTAGTCGGACATAAATCGGATTAAGCGAAGATTATTCAGATTATACGGGGATTAATCGAATAGCTGATTTTAACAAGCGTATAGATATTAATCGACTCGGTTGATCACCGTCTAACGTCTATACAAATGATTAATCGGCTACGCGGACGAGTTTTTGAACATGAGATAGTATCAGAATTAGTCCGTATATATTAAAGTTAATATATAGGACATTATATACTATAATATATAATGTTAAATATTTAAATCTGATATATTTTTTTCCTACAAAAAATATATCAGAATTTCTAATATCATACTAGTAATTCATATCATTCAAATAAATATATAGTAGATTAATTCAGAAGCAATGTTACGTAAAATAAATTTTTGGTAAATTTACGCTTTAAATGTTTACCTATCCGATCATGTGCTGAGTTAGAAATATACTTTTTTCAAATTTGCATGATTATTATAATCTATAATTTTTCAAAATGCTTAGCTGAAAAGAACCATTAAATGTGAGTTTTTTGGCATCAAAAAGAATATATCTGTTGTTAGTTAAATTTGTCTTTTTTTTTGTCAAAGTTAAATTTGTCTTTTGCAAAGGATGTTTAATAGTCTTTTTTTGTTCTTTTTATATATTACCGGATGTTTGTTTGTTTAATAGCCTATACCAAGACAAATAACTATATACAATTACTAGTGGCAAAATATTTACTGTCGAAAATCCATTTTCATGCTTAGTGATCAATATACTGAAATTTCTATACTTGGTCAAAGTATAGTATCTCAGTTTATAAGGTTATATATATCAGTAGCCAAGATTTATGACAAAAGTTATAGATCTATTATATACGAGTGGGGCTAGTTTAGTCCCATCTGTCTAGTGTTTGGTCTTTTAAAAGATATTTGTAATAATATTCTGATATTTCTTGATATCGATAGATATAATACCAGCGAAAATATCAATATTATGATAATGCGTATATATATGTTATAGTATATAAATGTCATGTAGTTTGTGAATTTGTATTTGTAGAGAAGAGGATCGTATGTATTGTTGTAACAATTGGCCATCGCATCGCAGCGATAACAACTATTCACGAAACATTACTATTGATTGTACAATATTCGCTATACTGTCCAAATAAACATTTATGTACGAGAAGACAAGAGTAGGAAAATAACAACAATAAAAACAAATAAAGAGTAGTAGTGTTCGGAATTCGATTGCCATGTTAGCTAAACGACGCCGTAGCGGACGGCGCGAATCCGTTGAGGCGTCGGAAGAAAACGGAGTGGGGACCACATTAAACGTGATGGTGAAATGAGAAAAAGGATTAATCAGCAGCCATTGGATTACAAAAGTGACGTCATCCGTGATGGGCCCATAGTGTGGTCCTTCTTCTCATGTCTAAGAAAGTATTGACGCTTTTTGTCATCTCTCTGTTCTTTTCTAATCATCTTTTCATTTCTAAAGATTCACATCATAGCTTAATTATATAACAAATCTTGTTTTATTTTTTTCAATAATAATCGTACGTTTTAGATTGGATTCAGAACTGTACTGTGTTAGATGAATTTGTACAGTTTACATAATTTGCTACAAGTGACTTAAACTACATGGCCCTGATTGGAGTAATCTCCTAATGTGTTTGGATTTTTAATTTATGACAACAACGTAATGCTTTTTAATTAAGATTGATGTTTATGGAATGTAGACATAACACGAGTGTTTATACACGAAGACGTGCTCTAAAATGAATTAAATAATATGTGGAGATTAACAAAATTTCCCGGGAATTGAGAGAGATAGAGAGTGTGGTATACGCGCGAGTGAAACGCGTGTTACTAACTAAAACCTGTTTGCTACTGCTATGGCTACTTAACTCTTTACAAAGCTTTCACTATTATGTCTCTCTATCCTCTCTCCCTCGGCGAATAAGCAATACTCCGGCGAGAATAAACGTCGTCGTTTCATTCTTCGACTAGGTTTTTATATAATGGGGAAAGCTTCACGGTGGTTTAAGAATCTATTTGGACTTAAGAAACCCGACCCGGGTCATCCGGATCCATCCTTTGAGACGCCTTCTCGGTCCACTTCCACTTATCCAAAACGCCGATGGAGTTTTGTCAAATCCAAACGCGAAAAAGGACTTGCACCGCCGTATCAGCCTCCTCCGAACTCGACGCCTCTTCCTCCGTCGCACACACAATCGTCTCCCTCGTCTTATGCTCGACGGCGGAAAAATAAGCCGACGTGGGAGGACCACGAAGGAGGTGAGGATCCGGACAAGCACGCGATTGCCGTGGCTGCTGCGACTGCTGCGGTTGCTGAGGCTGCCGTAGCTGCGGCTAACGCCGCAGCTGCAGTCGTCAGGCTGACCAGCACGAGCGGTAGGTCAACGCATAGTCCAGTCACGGCTCATTTTAGCAAGGGATTCGACGACGTGGCAGCGCATGTTAGCAGGTCCGATGGTATCCGTCGCAACTGTCGTGAAGATCTTGCGGCGATTAAGATTCAATCTACATTTCGCGGATATTTGGTAAGGTTTTTTTTTGTTCTCTTAATATTTTTTTTCCCGTTAATAACATATAAAAACGTAGAACTGTTTTCATAATATTTCTTTTAACTATTTATCATTTTTTTTAAGCTACACAATTCTCATTTGGCAGAAAGTTAATAATTTTAGTTCTTAGGGGCGGCTACAGGAATTTAAAACTTACACACGCAATTGTTTATTACTCCTGTATGAGTTAAGAATTAAAATTATAAAACGGTATAGATTTCTAAAAATTCACGGGGATTATCGTCGATATAACAAATTTCGATGTCATAAACCTTCTGTTGCTTCCTCTTCCCTAGATCAGTGATTAGACATTAACCTTCTTTATTCCCATTTTTCTATAAATATTATAATTAAACCACTTGATTATTCTATCGATGAAGTAAATTTGCTTCGCAGATACCCAAAAAATATTTTTCTTCTTAATTTTTACACTAAGGTTGTTCAGTTATTCTATGTCCATTAAAATATATATTTATCTTTTTTCAGTAACAATGTTAGTAAAACAAGAAAATGTATGAAAAGTAGCTGTTGAAGATTAGTTAACATCAACCAATACGGAGCTGTAATTTTGTTCTATTGTATATTGAATATTTTCAATGGACCACTGATTAATAACATGGTGAATGCTGGTTGCTATAATCATAGTCTAGAAATCAGTTTCATTCTCTACAGTTTATAGCCTCTACGTAGTTAATATAAATGTCTATTAACGGTTCGATGCATGCCTATTAAACATTTTACTTTATAGTAGTTTATAGCAAATCTTATATTATGTTTTTTTTTTTGTCAGAAGGTTTTAACTTTTAAGATAATAGTTCTGTAAGACAGTTCACACCTAATGTGTATACTCATCGACATAAAAGTCGCATTGTTCTCATTTAATAGTTGATTCATCTTTTCTCTCGCAGAGAGTGACCGTACATGTATGTCTTTCTTTCTTTTTTTTTTTAACACATACATGTATATGTCTTAATCATACTTTTTATTTTATCCTTGTATTTAATTTTGTCCAATTCCGCGTGGATATTTCAAAAGTTTAATTTTGTGAAAGGTCAACTTGTTTTTTTGTTATTGTTTTTTACTTTCTTTTGGCGCCAACTTCTATCGAAAGCAAAGTTTTTGAAAAAATTCAATATGGTTTTGTGGTCCTGTCCATAATGAAAGTTTGAGCTTAGGATTATTTAATTTTTAGAATCTGCCCTGATTTTTATGGGTGTTTATCTATCTTCAATTTTAAGCAATTTATAATTGATTTGATTACTTTAAATGTAGGCGAGGAGAGCATTAAGGGCACTTAAGGGTTTGGTTAGGCTTCAAGCGATAGTAAGAGGCCATGTCGAACGAAAGAGAATGTCAGTTCATCTGCGCAGGATGCATGCTTTGGTTCGAGCTCAGGCTCGTGTCCGCGCCAATCGGGTTATTGTCACGCCTGAATCTTCTTCTTCTCAGTCCAACAACACCAAATCTTCTCATTTCCAAAATCCCGTAAGCTTGTTTAAATACCTTATGTGTGTTCTGTCTTTAACCTCAAACTTGCCTTTTGTTTCAAGAACATTAACAATCTGTTTATTATCCTGAAGGGTCCACCCACGCCGGAAAAACTCGAGCATTCAATCTCTTCTCGTAGCTCTAAGTTTGCTCATTCTCATCTTTTTAAGGTAATCTTTTCAGTCTCTGTTTGACTCTCCTCGTTTTGTTGCTTACGGTCCCATTGGTTTGACATTATGGGTACTAATAAGTTGCTTATATTCATCGTATCTCAAACTTTAGTTTATTGTTGTTGCGACTTTAACAACCACTTAAACTAAGAGATTGGACTAAAATTTCAGAGGAACGGTTCTAAGGCTAGCGACAACAACAGACTTTACAGTGGTCACGCTGATGAAGAAGAGAAGATCCTTCAAATTGACAGGAAACACATCAGTTCTTACACTAGACGCAGCAGACCAGACATGTACTACTCATCCCACCTTGGCCTAGACAACGCAGGCCAGTCTGAAACAGTTTATTCCGCGCCTTTTAGCCCATCCTCGCATGAAGAGATCGGAAGCCAGTTTTGCACTGCAGAGAGCAGTCCTCATTTATATTCAGCTACTTCTAGAAGCAAACGCAGTGCTCTCACGGCTAGTTCTATTGCACCGAGTGACTGCACCAAAAGCTGCTGTTATGCGGACCATCCAAGCTACATGGCTTGTACGGAGTCCTCTAGGGCTAAGGCTCGATCTGCTAGTGCCCCAAAATCTCGACCACAGTTATATAACGAACGGTATTCATCAAAGAGGTTTGGATTTGTTGATGTCCCCTTCTGTGGTGATACAAGGTCAGGTCCGCAGAAAGGTTCTGCTCTGCACACTAGTTTTATGAACAAGGCTTATCCCGGTTCAGGTCGGTTGGACCAGCTCGGGATGCCAATGGGGTATAGGTACTGAGAAACATTGATGGACTGGTTTGTTCTATTTGGTTCAGGCTGTTATAGTAATCGGATGTAGAAGTTGGGAACCAGCTAAAGCCATTGTTTTGTTGTAGATCAATGGATTGAGCTTTCTTGTTAATTTTCTTGGTTTGTAGTTAACTGGATTAAATCGAAATGCAGATAGAATTTGCTTAATCATAATGTTTAACATCTATAAAGCTGTTTTAGCTACCTAAATTGTAGATGTTGGTTTTCAATATTTTTGATGAATTTGAGAAGGAAATGTATATATATATACACAACTAAAATAGAAACAATTGGTTCTAAACTTCTAATTCACTAAGAAAAAAATAAAAGAAAATGTCATGTCCGTTGGTATTTATAGGAGTAGCTCAATTTATGGCACCACTTACAATATCTGTTCAAGTTGTCTCCTCTGAATAGTATCACCAAACCAGAAGTAAACCTGCAAATTGGTACAAAAGTCCGGTTTAGTAACCCAATCAAACGGCAAATCCTTATGCATAGTAGCCTGGTATCATGAAGGATGAAGAAAGTTCTGAAGCTTACCCTGCGACAAAGACAATGGATGCAGCTATGCAAAGCACAAGTTGGCAAGTGTTGTACTTTGGTTTAATAATGGAACCAGGCATAAGGGAAGCTCGGTTTTCTTCCCATTCGAACTGTGGATGAATCAATAGAGGAAAACCGAGAAGAAATCCGCCCAAAAAACCTCCTATGTGAGCAAAATTATCGACAGGAGGAAGTGTTCCTAATCCTAAGTTAACACCAACAATCACCAAAAGCATTGCTAGAGCCACACCCTACAAAAGAAGAGAAAAAACAAACAGAATTCGATTAACAAAACAATCATTGAGTTTAATATATTGGATTCAGATCAACAAATACCTTGTTGTCGTAGGTAGTCCAATTAATTAATAGTTCTGATAACATTGCTCCTAAGAGGCCAAACAAAGCACTTGAAGCACCAACGGATATGGCATTTTGAAGAAACAGACAAGATAGTATGCTTCCGCAGAAGCCTGATACAAGATAGATTGTCCCAACTCGGACAAAACCAAACTGTTGTTCGAGACGAATTCCAATGAAGGCAACACAACACATGTTTGCTAACAAATGGATAACACCAGCGTGCAACCACATACATGTTAAGAGTCTCCAAACTTGACGCTTGTGAACTATTTTCCCCCATGCTAAAGCTCCCATTTTTTCCAATCTGCAATTCAGAGATAAAAATCAGAACCAAACCTAATGCATTGTCAAGAACCAACCTAATACAACATAACTCAAGATGTTGTCTTGAATTGACATAAACTAGCTCCTCAGGACAAACGTACCTTCAAATCCCAAGTCATGGAGTTTTAGAAAGTAAGAAACTTCAGTCAAACAAGATTGAATTCTGAAATTTAATTGCTTTTCTTTTCTTAAAATCTCATGGAAAAAGACGTTTTTTTCTTTTTCCAGAAAATGGGGGTTTGACCAAAATGTGAAATTACAATCCTAAAATCAAACTCAGATCACAAGACTTAAAACCCTGAATCGAAATCAAATGCTGCAATGTTGTCACAGAGATAGAGAAACCAAATGACTTACGTAGAGGAAGAAGGACCGAGAAGAGGATTGGACTTGAAAGACTCGAAGGAGAAACGTCCAAGGAACTTTGCGAGACAACGATGACTATTATGAGGACAATCGTTGAAGTACATTACCACAATGAAAACGACGACGTTTGCAATCACCACCATCGGTATTACCCACGACTTCCATTGTACGTCGGGAGGCGTCGTCTCTCCGCCGCCATTACCGTCGCTTCTTCCTCCTTCAGGATCCTCCACCGCTCTAGGAACCATCTCTCTAAACAACACTAGCTATATACCTTATTATGCAATCAAAATTTCTGTGAACTTTGTCAAAATTTTGATTGTTGTTTTACTTTCTTTGGTATCAGAATTTGGAGACATTTCATTTGCGCTATGATTTGACAAGAGAATCATTCAAAGTTCTTTTATTTGTTTAATAACGTCCAACAATTAGAACAGGGAATTTAGAACAGAGAGATATTTGCTGTCAAGAGGGTTTTTGGTATCAATTGAAACGAGTCAAACACCAATTGGCAATATTACTGATTTAAAAAAAATCAAATCTCATTTGTTTTTTTTTTAACATGGAATCGATAAAGCCCGATACATAGCCTAAATTTCACCCCTAAAATCTTTTCTTTAAGAAACCATAATGCAGCGGGTAGGAATCGAACCTTGGTGCAAGTCATTAGCTGGATCATCCTAACCACCAGACTGAGAGCAACTCGACAATCTCATTTGATTTTTTTTTAATATATATATATATATATATATTTATCAACATTAAGCCATAACTATTCGACCCATTAGCCAAGTTCGTAGGTGGTGAGACTCGATCTCGACATGTGCAAGTACGTCTGCCTTCAGTAGATTTACCGCCTGTCACTAGGCTAGAAGCCACATACTATTTCTTTTTAAAATTTAGCTTTATATTTTTGCCTGTTTTATAAAAGAAAAATTTACTACCATAATCTACTTTATTTTATAAATTACTCAAATAACCTAAAAAATTTTAAATTACTTAAATAAACCATTTTTTTTTCTGCTAATTTTAATTACCAAAATACCTTTTATTTAATAAAAATAGAAAAATTGTAATTTTACGGACTGCAAATCTACAAAAAATCTGGCAAACAACCTGCAAGTCTGCAAAAAATATGGCATACTTCCTGTAAATCTGGAAAAAATTTTGCGGACTAATTACCCATCTGAAACATATCAATCAATCTTCGACTTTCGTCAAATTTTGTTTTGTCGTAAGCATGGATCTATCGGTTTTGTAATAGACCTATCGATCTTGTTTTTTTTTTTTATTAAACGACTAATATGATATCTTAGATTGTAACGAGGAGCTGATCGAAGACTTAAAACTATATGTCAATTCAATTATTGAGGATTCACCGAATACTACTCCAATTGCATCGTTTATTTGATTATAAATTTCACAAAGTTTAACTTTGTTTCCATGTCAACCAATAAAAATCATTCTTAGAATGAATCTACAGCTTGTTTTCTTAGAGACACGAACCAAAAATAACATGAACTATTTAGTTTGATTTGGTTAAAGGATATGTTAAACGCAATAACTTTTAGATTAAAGCGTAAGTGGTTTTCTTTATAATAATATTGACATCAATATAATTTCTTATTTCGGTTGTCAAAAGAAGTTTTTTCTATTTACACGTGATAATTTAACAAAACTAATCTAATAAACTTAGTTTGGAATGCGGATAAATGCTAATTCTTACCTAATACATTTCCGAAGCATGTTTAAATTGTATACATTACATTTGTTTAGTTTAGGTTTTAATTATGATTTATTATATTAGTACTTTAATTATGATTGCAAAAGTGAGAAAAATGTATTAAAAAAATTATGACTTAATTGAGTTACATAAGTTTTGTAAGTCATAAAACATTTTCATCAAAGAGTAATAATGTTAAAACTCATGAACTCTCTGGTTTTTTTGACATTACAATCTTTCCAAACCGCAATAATCTTGCAAAGTGTTCAGAGTTTTAACCAGCTATCACGTCTGATCAAGGGAGATGAGAGGATACTATATTGATCGATTTATAAGAAAAAATAAGAGGGAGAAGTTATAGTTGTGAATTAAATATTGAGTAAAATTTGTCATTACTCAAGGTAATTTAATTGTGTTTTCATTAACACATATTGAATATGACTATATGAGGAGACATCATGTGCATGAACAAAATGTATGGAGTTGAATAAATTAAATACATTCAAAACAATTACAATATTTAACCATTATAAATGAAATGTTTAACTTGCTAGAAACTTTCATTTTCACATATGGTCGTGTAAAATTAACTTACTGAGTGTTACTATATTCGTAAATAGTTTACATATATGTAATAAATTAAATTTGATAGCAATTCTATAACAAATTTATAAGAAATTTTAAATTTTAGTATCGGTGTATAAAAAAATTATAAGAAGTAGGTTTTTATATTATATTTTTATTTGTGATATTAGTTGTAATTTAATAATAAATTAGTATATTTATCCAATAAATTTATCATTTGTCTTAAATTATAGTTTTAAATTTAAAATTTATTTTTAATAATGGTTTAAAATTAAAAGAGGTTAATTTAATAGTGGGTGATGATGTGAGATATTAGTCTTTTTTTTACGGTAAGGATAAGAAGTAGTGAGGTTTTTCCATGCCAAACCTAGTCAATGTATTCGTGAACCGTGAAAATGCAATTATATAATGAAGGGTAAATTAAGTATTTAAAAAAAAGATTATCTAAATAATAATTACAAAAAAAATAGTTATTCTAGTAATTTATAAAATAAAGTAGGTTATATTAGTTAATTTTTTCTTTATAAAATGTCTTTTATATCCAGAATTATCTTAAGAGAATGATAGCGAAATGGATTTCCAAAACTATATATTTTTTAACCTTGGTTTACTTATAATACAAGCTAAAATCTAAAAATTTACAAATGTATTGTTGTGAGTTTATGGAATCAGAAAACGATTTTAAAAAGATTGCGCAATCATTGATGCTTGATTCTAATGTCGAAACCAGAGTATCATGTGATTAGTTGGTGTCACATCGGTTTAATAAATAATGAGATCTTGAGGAGGTGACTGATTCAATAGAGGCCAAATCATATAAATTGAAAGGTGTATGGCAGTATAAATTCTCTCATATACACAAAACTAAACTGTGGGTGATTGATCCGTTATTAAAAGCCAATACAATTCGACTAGGGATAATAATCCAATGCAAATCCCGAACAAGACAATAATTTAAAACATGAAAGAGAGAGTTCTCCAAGGAAAAATAAGCTAGGAAGAAAAAAGACGATGGTCCTATAGTGGTTTAGCTTGTAGAAGGCTTCTTCTCGGTTTGGTTCCTTAATGAATAACTATTACAGATCTTGTATATATAGCTAGTTTCCATATTGTTCATATTTGGTTTCCTTATGTGTATGTAGTTGATTGTGAGAACTATTATATAAAGAACGGTCAATGGACCTAAGATCAATACACATAAACATTTTATTCTCTCTGTTTTTGATATAGTATCAGAGTCGTAGGGTTTGCTCAACAAAGCTACAGCTGCCTAAGTCTTTATACAACCTAGACTCACCGGAAATTGAAATATGACAGAAGATTATCTGTTGCTCGTGATCAGAGCCTACCCTATGAGACAATCTTGGTCCAACACTGCACGATTTTTCCATATGATCTTACTACTAGTGACAATTCCGGGTGCATCATATCCCAATCTCTACTCCGTGGATCTAACTATGATGAATGGTCATTCAACATATGTCTGACACTGAAGGCAAGGAAGAAGTTTGGTTTTGCTGATGGAACCACATCTCAAACTCACCATAGATCCGGTTGTCCGCTCCAATCTGTCAAACTATGAGGTTGCTTCCGATCTCTGGAACCACATTAAGAAAATATTTTCTATTAAAAATAGTATGATGTAGAGAATCAAAACAAAGCTTGCTACATCTCGTCCAAATGGACAGACTATTAAAAACTATTTTGGGAAACTCAACAACTGGGGCCAATGCTGAATGATTTTTGATCCCCTAAACATTGCAAGTGTGGTACGTGTACTTGCAATCTGAATACTGAACTAGAACGTGAACGCAAAGAGGATCGAGTTCATGAGTTTCTTCGTGGCCTTGATGACGTATATGCGCCTACTTGATCATCTCTGTTATCTCGATCAACTTTTCCCTCACTTGACGTCTTCAATACACTAACACAAGAAGAGGATTCACGTGTTGGAACAAAAACGTATGTCGAAGCGATAAATGGTGTGAGCTTTGCTATTTAGACTCAATCTAAACCAAGATTATCATATAATGAACGTGGCAAATCGGTGGTGTTTACTAGTTGTGGTCGAACTAGACACACAATTGAACAATGTTTTCACCAAATTAGCTATCATGAATGGTGGGGTGATCGCCTTAAATCAAAGAATCCACCTCCGCGTGCTTCTGTTTATCGCAGACGAAACACATAGGAAATGATATTGTCTGTGCTAACACTATTACTGCAAGTTTAACAGCTGAAGATCACAATTTTAGTGGTCTATCTGAGTCACAGTGGAAGACACTAGCCTTATTACTGAATGAAAGAAAACTTGGTACCTCAGATCGTTTAATGGGTATGCTTTTCTTAACCAATCTTGGATATTTGATACAGGAGCCACAAATCACATGACAAGGTCTTTAGATTTTCTCACAAACTGCATGGCTATGAATCTGGTCAAAATTAAACTTCGTGATGGTCATTTTACTATTTCTACTCACCAAGGATATGTGTTTTTGGGAACATATATCAGTCTTGAGAATGTACTTTATGTTGATGGTTTACATTGTTACCTGATCTCTGTCTCGCAATTGACCAAGGATTGCTGTTGCAATTTTCAATTTTCTAAAATCTTCTTTGTACCATTCAGGACCCCATAACGAAGACCCTGATTGGGGCGGGTGAGCAGCAAAGAGGTCTTTACTTCTTTAGAAGCGTGGATGTTGCAGACGTGTTAGTGGCGAATACTGAGTGTGACACCAAAGAAGTGTGGCACAACCGACTCGGTCACCTATCTTCTAAAGTCGTTGATTCACTACCTATTTCTGGTTTTAAGAAGTCTGATCTCATCATAACTGCATAAAGTACACATTGGATGGTGCTATAGAAAGACACAAAGCCAGATTAAGGGGAATATTACACTGAATCTTTTGCACATGTTGCAAAAATGACGACATTCCTACATGGTGATTTAGACGAGGAGGTTTACATGAGATTACCACCAGGTTTTCATTGCTTAGAAAAGGGTAAAGTACTTCACTTGTGGAAATCATTGTATGGATAACGTCAAGCTCCACGGTGCTGATTGAATAAATTAACTACCACCCTTCAAGAATATGGTTTTATATAGTGTGTACATGATTATTCACTCATTGTCTTCGACAAGCAAGGAGTTCAACTTCATGTTCTATTATACGTGGATAATCTCATCATAACCGGTAGCTCATCAACAGTAATTTCTCAATTTAAATCTTACTTGAGTGAGTGCTTTCATATGTAAGATCTAGGTGTGTTGAAGTATTTTTTGGGTCTGGAAGTAGCAAGAAACAGTTCTGGAATCCATTTATCTCAAAAGAAAATAAACACTAGACACCATCATAGAAACATGTTTACTTGGTGTTAAAACATCATCTTTTCTGATGGACCAAAATCAATAAGCTCGCCCTCACTCGTAGTCCATTGCTCAACCAACAAAGTACCACATGCTTGTAGGACGCTTGATATATCTTGCTGTAACTAGGCTAGAACTCTCCTATGATATACATGTGCTGTCCCAATTTATGCAGTCACCCAAAAAGGATCATTGGGAAGTAGCATTGAAAGTGATTCGATATCTGAAATGGAAACCAAGTTAAGGAATTCTATTACGTGCAGACCAACCCCTTATATTGCAAGCTTGGAGTAATTCGTACTGGGTTTGATGTCCACTTACTCGTAGATCCTTGACCGCTTGGTCTATATAACTAGGTGAATCAACGATCTCGTAGAAAACACAAAAACAAGACACAATATTATGTTCATCGGTGGAGGTGGAATATAGAGCTATGTCTGTGATAACAATATTTTACTATGTTTCAAATAACCTACTGCACATTCATTGGAGAACAGAAAGCTTGTCAATCCAATGAGTGAGTAACTAGCAATTAAGATATGATCCAACTACTTTAATTCAAGTCAAATGATATAATGATTTCGCTATCAACCTAATGGGAAAGAAAACAAACGATAAACTAAACAAGACTAGAATCATAAAACCTTCAGGATAACAGAGCGGATCAAACAGAGTAATAGATAAGATAAATAATGAAATGCAGAACTAAAGCAAGTAGAGATAACCAGGAGAAAATGGAAATTAGAATGATAAGCATGTCTCAAGGATGGGAATAATGGATCAATGGGTTTCCTAGATTTACCATAGATACCTAACAAAACTCAAACAGAGGTGATCTCTAGACAGCAAGTTCACAAGTAAATGAATCCATTCTCATGGCAAACAATCACAACCAGACTACAACCTTACCTAACTCTCATTAGTGAATTATAATTAAGAAGGCATGAAGAAACAACTTGCGAAAACCAATAAACACTCTAGACAACTAATCTCTTAGGCTAGAAAGCAAATCTCTGAAATTAGTTGTTTCAGGAATTTCATCAAACACCTTATGGGTGTGGAAATTCTCAGGATCTAATCTCAACTTATCAGAGAGAAATTAGCATTAAAATCATTAAAACATAAGAGATCTATTCAAAACCAAGCTTAGACATTTAGGAGACCAAGGAATCCTCACTAATCTAACCCATCCTCAAGTACCTTAGCTTTTTACTCAAAAATCATGAACAAAAGCAAAAACTCAGAATACAAAACATGCAACATAATCAAAAAGCAAAGAAGAAGACAGATAAGATTAAACTGGAAACAGAAATTGTATTAAAAACTGGTAAGGAAAAAGTTTTGATCTGGAAATTACAAATGAGAGAATGTTTTTGTGTTCTTTCACCAAAGAGACATAAAAACGTGCATAAGGGTTTTTGTTTACAATAAAAGAGTATTTATACACTCGGTAACAAAACCCTAGAGAGTCAAATAAAGAAATTCAATAAAAACATATAAACGCGTCTGACTCGGTCATGTGACCCGAGTTGGATAAAAAAATATGTGATTCAGCTGCTAGCTCATCAATCCTCATCTCCTAGTTAGCCCCGAATGGTATCTTCCAGTCAAATTTTGCTGAGGATGTGCGATCCGGCTTCCGACTTGGACATGGTGGCCGATTTGACTCGTCAAGCTTGGCAAATCATCAATCCTTGTTCACATCTTGAATGATCTCATCCGCAACGTGTCCAAAAAGTTATGATAAAAACTCCAAAATGCACAATGTATACAATGCAAGTGAAAACAATGCAAATGAACCAAAAATAACTCTAAAATGATGAAAGTGCTCTGAATATGAATGCAAAGTGAACTATATGAGAGCTCTAAAACATGGTAAAATCTATACACATCAGTCTGATACTGTCCAAGAAATCTTGTGGCTCAAGAATTTGCTACTCTATTTTGGCATAAAAATGAAGTCTCCAATCAAACTCCATTGTGATAGTCTCTCGGTAGTACACTTAAGTGTCAATCCTGTTTTCCACAAACGAACAAAGCATGTCAAAACAAATTGTCACTTTATTAGAGATGAGATTACTCAGGGTATGATAACTACTCAACTTATCTCAACCAAACATCAACTCGCATACATCTTAACTAAATCACTTGGGAAGTGGGAGTTCGCTGCATTTCTTCTAAAGCTGGTCGTTTTTGACCTTCATTCTCCACCTTGAGAGGGGGGGTATTACGAATTTTTTTATATATAGCTTGTTTCTATATTGTTCATATTTGGTTTCCTTATGTGCATGTAGCTGATTGTGAGAACCCTTGTAAAAAGCACGGTGAATGAACCTAAGATCAATAGACATAAACATTATATTCACTCTGTTTCCGAAAATAACCAATTTAATATATGGTATAAACAATTTGGTTATTCAACGACGGATGATCAGTTTATATCTGTATAGTTTAGGCTTCGGATGGTCAATTCAAATAAAAAAAATACATATCATGTAGATCATACAAATGATGCTTTGAATGGTTGGTAGCCCATCTACGGATTAAATGCATTTGGATTATCTGCATTTTTAATTCTCATTCACACTTTTTTTTTGCAGGAGATAAAAATTAATAAATGTTTTGATGTATAAACATATTCAAAAAGAGAAGAAAGAAGGGACATGTACTCCCCACTATAGGTTCACCCAATCTACAAATTATTATTATTATTATTATTATTATTATTATTATTATTATTATTATTACTATTATTATTA